>QTSX02006578.1:0-166378 GCA_014839935.2 Entomophthora muscae
GCATTTGATTAATGTCTATGCCACTAAATCCAGTATACTGGTGCTTGGGAGTCTAATCAACAACTATTGTAAATTCACTGCCACCTCTGGCATTAGACCGCACAATCTTCCCCCGCTGCACCAAGAAAAGCCCAAAAGTGTCAGCCAAACCTCTTCATTTCTTAGAGGGTTTAGCACACACAGTTGATGAGAGGTTTGTTCTAGCCTACCCTGTGGATTCCTTGCCCTTGGCTGCTCCCTCCTGGGAAGAAATTTTGGTCAATTTAGACTACTTGTTAGCCTGGTATCACCCACTTTTGAAAACTATCAGGGCTAGTCAATCAAGAGCCAACACGTTGACGCCTGACAGCTCAGTTGAACTCCAAATGCCTAGTACCCCTTCTAGCCAATCAAATCAGACTGCAGAAATTAGGGTGAAACTCTCCAGTCCCTCTGGGTTTATCCAGCAAAGTTTTTCTGCCAGCCAATTGAATCCTAAGCCAACTGTCACATGACCAATTTCCTTGCAATCCATCCCTTTTATGCAGCAAGGGGACTTTCAGTCCCCTGCTTGTCTATTTTCCCATTAGATTAAAATTTGGTTGTTGCAATTAAAATTTTAAATTTTATATCTGTGGAACCCCCTGTTTGGAGTTCCCATAGTTTAAAAGTTAAAGTTTTAGTAGTGCTCAAAAAGCTTACCTTGTGGCAGCCCGGTTTGAACCTGTCCTCTTCCCAGACACCCCTAGCAGAAGCTCAAGTGTATAGCTCCTTCTTGGTTTCACTTTTGTTTTTGAAAGACACATTTGAATCTAAGTTTCATTTAAAAATTCATATAATACTTACTGTAAATTTGTGTTTTTTGTTGATTTCTTCAATCCAAACCCGTTTTCTTAATCTTACACCCTGCCAAGGCACCTGTGTTTGCGTCCAAGTACCCTGGACTTGTTCTGTTGCCCCTTCTGCCTTTCTTCTTATGGCTACCTCATCTAGTATAATTTGGTTGTTAATTATCTTAAAAATTATACCATTCTCCCCCAAATTTTAAGGAGAACACCACCATGATACTCCCAGCAATTAAATTTGTTGTATTTTCTGTGGCCCCTTTCTTCCTCCTCCTGTGGTTGACCTTGCCAGACCTGTGGTCAAAGATATCCTCTTCCGCACGCCTCATGAGTGAAGACCCATCTAGCCTCTTAAGCCTCCCTGGTGGCCTTCTTTATTCCAGGGAGGCCGTAGTGAAAAGCTTGACCTGCAATGACCTAGATTTGGATAGTGATGATTATGCCTCCCTTACTCTTGCAGGTGAGGAGGTGCTGTTGTCCCCCTTCCCCGACCTGGAGGAGAGTAACTTGGCGTTCTCCCACGAGCCTACAATGGCCCCCTCCACTCCCACCTGTACACCTTGGTTACTTGCTGGGCTGACGCTGATGGCCCTGAATGCATACTTTCTTCAGCTGTCCTCAGTGTCCTCCCTGTGGTCCCCCCCTTTGAGCGGCTGTCCCAGTTCTCCATTGGGTGGCATCCTGGTGGTTTGTTTTGCCGGGATGGGAGCCAAACTTAGTTAGTTTAGCCCCCCTCTCTCACAACTATGGACACTAATAATAAAAATATAATATTAAATAATAAATTTTATATAAGCGCATATGTATTTTATTAATAAAATTAAAATTTGGCTTAAAAAGTGTTGAACTGGTCACTTTTTGGTTTAGAGTGTCAAACACAGGTTTTTAATTTCTATTAGTAAATTTACTTTTAAATTGCCCCTTAAATTGGTATTTTAGCTAACCAATTTATTAAACAGAGTTAAGTTTGAGTAAATTTAACCTTGGTTTTTGGTTTTAAACCCATAAATTACTAGTAAAAATTAGCTTAAAATTGGTTAAGCCAAAAATACTAATAGATTCACATATGCGGCACTCAACTCCTTGGTACTTGACAAAGTGTCAAGTACCAGGGAGTCAAACTTACCACAGCTGCTGACTTAGAAGGGGCTTCAGCTTGCAGAGGCTCAATCTCTGAAAAATGCAGGCAGGCCCTTGGTCCATGGAGCTGGCAGCCTGCAGGAATTCAGATTCAGGGTTTAAATCCTGCCCTTGGGACCAGGTTTCTAGGGGTAAAGAATTGTCAATCCTGACATCATCCCCTTATTCCCCCAAGGGCTCTCCCTTCCTGTCCTTTTTGTTCAGATAGAGTTGCACGGCTTCTTGGGAATTGGCCAAGTTATTCAGTAGTTCCCAAGTACTTTCTTCTGGCAGGGATCCTTTCTGTTTGACGTAGTACTGAGGTTTTTGGTAATAGATTCTGTTGCCATGTATGTATTCAACTTCATATTCCTCAGAGCAACCTGTTTGAATGGGTGGGGGCTGTTTTGATCCATTGGTGGGGAAGCAAGTTCCCATTCTTTTTAAACAACAGGGAGCGGTGGAACACATCATGAATCTTTCAGGAGGAGGGTAGGTCCAGTTTGAAGGCAACCTCTATAACTAGTTTGATGATCTTGTAGGGCCACTTCTTCTGTGAGCTAACTTCCTACAGGGCACATGTAGGGGTACATTCCAGGAGTCCAGGTATACTTCATCTCCAACTTGCAAGGGTTGACCTGATGTTTTTTTACAGTCAGCAAAGGCTATGTAGGTTTGCACTGCGCAGTTCAAGTTGTTCAAGCATGTTTTTTGTGTATCATGGATCTGTTCAATCCAGGAGCGCTCAGGAGTGTTAGATTTCTTCTTGCCAATCTTGGGGTCCCAGGTGGGGTCAAATCCATAGTTGGTTTTGAATGAGGACATGCCTGTGGAGGTGTGGTCTTTAATTTTGTAGACAAACTGGGCCATGGGGAGAGTTTTGGCCCAATTGTCCTGATCTGTGTTGGCATAGCATTGAAGGTATTGTTCAAGAATCTGGTTCACTCTTTCAGTTTGGCCATCCATCTGTGGGAGGTAAGAGGTAGATATGCATTGCCTGATTCCCAAGACTTTCATCACCTGTGTCCAGTAGTTTGATGTGAATTGGGTTCCTCTGTCTGTGATGATTTCCTCGGGTGTTCTGTGTTGAGTGAGGATGCAGCTGTGGAAGTGTTGGGCTGTCTCTGCTGCCGTGCAATGGGTGGTGGTTGGTAAAAAGTATGCAATCTTGGTGAAGTAGTCTACCATGACCAGGATTGCATTAAAGTAGATGAATAGGGGCAGTTCCACAATTTATTCCATAGAAACAGATCTCCATAGTCCATGAGGTATATCCAAGGGTCTTAGAAGTCCTTTAGGTTTGTTTCTGCAATTTTTGGTCCACCCACAGGTCTCACATCCCTTCAGGTACGCACTTACTTCTTGATTCATTTTTGGCCAAGCAAAGTTCCTTCTGATGCTCTGGAGGGTTTTGAGTCTCCCTATGTTCCAGCCATCTCAGAATCATGGTAGTCTCTCAAGATGCTGGTTCTTATGTTCCCTTTGGGTACAAAGATCCTGTTGTGGAGCATTAGTGATGTTCCCTTCAATGAGTAGCATTTTTGGTTGTGGCGCTATCCAATGATTTGGAGAGGACAGAGATAATGATTTTGGTGAATTTTTTGAGTGATTGGTCCTTTAGTACTTCTGGTTTGCTGGCTCTGATTTTCATCAATCCCAGGTGGATGCCTAGGCTCACTGGGTCCAAGAGGACTTAGGTGTTGTGGTTGCAAGTTTCTATGTGCGTAGGTGCCAGGTCTGTTCTTCTACTTAGGGTGTCGGGTAAAATGTTCAACTTTCCTGGCTTTTAGTCTATGGTCAGGGTGTAGTTTGCCAGTTCTAAGGCCCATCTTGCTTGTTGTTGGTTAAGCTGGCGTGGTTTGAAGAAGTAGACCAAGTTCTTGTGGTCTGTCAGGACCTTTACTGGATATTCAGTACCACATAGTGCTACAACCAAGTTTCCAGACTTGCCTGCCAATGTATCTTACAATACACAGGGGGCGCTCAATGAGTCACCCCTTGATGTATCTAACAACATGAATCAATCTTATGGCAATATCAAATTATGGGCACTTTCTCCTAATTAGGAGCACTATCAATTCAATCTGCTGATCCCCGCACAAGTTATTCCTTGGCTCCAATCCTTACATGGAACATGCCACCCCCTTGTGGCTGTGTGGCTTTTCCCATATAGTATATTAATCACAAATATTCTACAATAAAAAACACCTTATTCTTATTATCCCTGTCCTTTCTATTGGACTGTTGTCTTCCCCAATCCAAATACTGGATCCTCATTGGTTCAGTTGCAACAATAGATATCAGCGCAATGTTTCAGGGTCTTCATTATGGCTAGCATCTCCTTGATGTATATTGGGTAGTTTCTTTTGGTGGGCAGCATCTTTTTGGAGTAATATGCTACAGGATGTAGCATACTATCCCCTCCTTCCTGAAGAAGGACCCCACCCACTGCAAAGTTGGACGTGTTGATTTCCAGAATGAATGGTTTGGATAGGTCTGGCATAGCCAGGACAGGGGTGGAGGTGAAGGTAAGCTTCAGGGTTTCAAAGTTGGTGGTAAATTCCAGATTTCAGACAAACAGGACCCTATCAGAGCAAAGACGGGTCAGGGGTAGCGTAATTTGAGAAAAAAAGTTGATGAAATCCCTGCAATAATTTCCCAGGCCCAAAAAACTTCTCACATCCTTTCTGCATTTGGGCACTGGCCAAGCTGTTACACCTCTACTTTGCCATGAGCCATGGCAAACCCACCAGTCTTGACTACATATTCTAGGAATTTTACCTTGGGCTGAAAGAATTCACATTTCTTCAATTTGGCGTGTAAGTTAGCCTGGTGAGTTTCCCCAGTATAAGGTCAAGGTGTTCTTTGTGTGATTTGCTGTAGATGAGGATGTCATCCAAGTATGCGATACAAAATTGGTCAAGGTGTTCTTTGTGTGATTTGCTGTAGATGAGGATGTCATCCAAGTATGCGATACAAAATTGGTCAAGGTGCTCCCCTAGAACAGTATTGATAATCCTTTGGAAAGTGCTGGGGGTATTGCACAGGCCAAATGGCATCACTAGGTATTTGTACAACCTGTATCTGGTTTTGAAAGCTGTCTTGTATTTGTCTCCTTCTTTGATTCAGATCTTATTGAAGGCGTCTCTTAGGTCAATTTTTGAGTACACCTGGGCTCCAGTCAGTACGTCACAGAGGTCATCAGCGTCAGGAATGGGATAGCAGTTCTTCACTATAATGTCATTCAGTTTCTGTTAGTTTACGCAGAGACACATTCCGCTGTCCTTCTTTCCTACAAACAGCATGGGTGACAAGCAAGGGGTCTGTGACACTTGGAAAAAGCCTTTTTTGTCATTTCCTCTAGGTATGCTTTCAAGGCTACTTGTTTGCGGTGATTGTAGCTGTAAATGGGCCTGTGGTGTGGTTGGGTCCCTGGTAGCAGGTTTATGGTGTGATTGTAGATAGAATGGCTGGGGAGGTGGGTTGATGCTTCTTTGCTGAAGATGTGGTTCCATTTTTCTAGAGAAGCAGGTAGGACTCCCACACTAGGTTCTACTTTTATGCTCATAAGTCCTTGGGTAAGTTTCTCCGGGTTGGTGCAAAAAAGTACAGTGTTGCGGGTTCCCTTATCTCCCAAGGTAACATTTTGTTCTCAGTAGTTGAGGATGAGTCTGTGTCTGTTGGACCAAGAATATCCCAAGATGAGGGGGTGTGGTAGGACTTTCAGCAGGATGATAGATGACAGGTATGTGTTCTTTCCTATAACCAGGGGCAGTTCTTGTTTGAATTCATACCCCTTGTCCTTTGTGCTATTTCCTATGATGATCTGAAGGCAGTTTTCCTAGGAAGATAGGCCTAGTTCATGAGCTAAGTCAGCATCAATGAAGCTTTTGAAAGTTCTAGTTTCAATGAACGCCTTCAGTCTTTGGAGTGCTCCCTTGGCGTTAACCAATACTAGGATAAATTTTTACGGCTAGTAAGTAGCGTTTATTTGGGCCAAGGAAATGGGGGGGGTTTTCTTAGGACAGGATCTGGTCAAGTGCCCTGCTTTGTGACAGTGGAAGAAGAGTCCCTCTCTATAGTGTCTTTGGAGTTCTTCTGGGGTCATTCCTTCTCTGTTGGGTGTGGGGGTTTGGGTCTGGCAGTGCAGTGCAGTGCTGGGCTGCGCTAGTGATTTCTTGATTCATGCTGAGGCCCTTACACAGGGGGACAAGGTCTTCCAAGCCAAGGGTGGAAGGGTGGTGTTTCAACGGTCCTTCATGGCTGGGTTCACTCCCTTATGGAATATGATGGCTACCAGTTTGTCCTCAAGTTAGATATGGGTTTTAGGCTTCAGAAAATCATTGATATTACACTTGGATGATTTGGGAGCCTTTTCAGATTTCTAGCAAAGAGTTCAGGGCATAGTATCTAGTGTTGCAATCCTCCTCTGTAGCCATTAGCTCTGCCTCAAACTTGGCATTGTCTAAGCAGAATTTGACATCTTCAGCAGGGGCCTTGCCAAACCAGTCTAAGGCGTCTCCTTATAGTATAGAAGTAATCCCAAGGACCTTCTTGGTGTCACTGGCGTAAGAGGGTGTGTTGGTTTGAAAATGTAGGTGGAGGACCAGCATGGCATGTCAAGCTTCCTCAAGTGTAAGCTTCCCCATATGAGGCATCTCTACCTTTGTGAGGAATTGATTTATGATCACATTTTGCACTTGGAAGGAGGGAGTTTTGTTGGCGTCAGCAGTGGTGGTATCAGTTCTCTTTGGGTCATTTGGGTTTGCATTCTTCCACATGAAAGAGATCAGGTGCATGGTCATCTTATAGGTGTAATAAGTGATTATCAATAACAAAAGCATACAAGATGCCCCAAGAAATAACAGCGTATTGGGGATCAGGGTACCAGGTTTAAAAAAAAATTGCCATAATATCAGGGATCCAGTATTGGGCAACCAGCCTATTATTTCTAGGGGTAACTTGGGCTGGGTTTTTTGCAGGCAGAGCCCACCACAAGAGAGGAGCTAACTTGAAAAGGTAGGAGACAGATTTGCCCACCCAGGACCACAGGCCAGTAGCCGGGATTATAGCATCAATCACCCCTGTGAGGGTGATGTACACAATCCTAAACAGCTTACCAGTGTGGTTGGTTGAAAGGTTAGGCAAGGAAGAAGGCATAGGTTTGGGAGTCACAGGCGGTTCCATGGGAAGGTTGTAAGCAGGGAGATAGTTGAATTTCCCTCTGAATAACTTGGGTGTTGAAAATATCCACATGCCTTGAAAATTGTATCTAACTGCAGATTGTATGTGGGTGTCAGGAATGACAATTTGGATGCTCCTAAATCTCAAAATACAGAACCAGAGTCAAACCCTGGACAAAACCCTTTGTGGACCGCCAGACCCACAAGCTGGGAACCAAATAACCCACTACTGATTGATAAAGTTGTTACCAGCCCGCCAGGACCCAAACGCTTAGCTGTCCTGCAGGATTCTGCAAGCAAACTGCCAGTGCAAGATGCCAAAAATTTCCCTGAGGTGCCAATGCCTGACACTGGCAGTTTGCTTGGTGAAATGCGCAAGTTTCTCCATGAGAGTTATTCCAAACTCCCCCAAAGTCCCAGGGGAGGCACTGAACCCAAAGAGGCACCCAATACCCAAATTGACAAACAGAAGGATTCATAGTATTTTCATCCTGAAGCGGCCAGTGGCAAACTGCCAGTGCCGAGCGCCACACTGCTATCTGAGACCCCCAATGCCAACCCTCCCAAGCCCAGAAAACCCAACCAGGTAGTGAAGCCTGGCAGTATGGTATAAATACCTGCCAGGCCAAGATCAACCCCCATTGTCATTTTTAAATAAAGGTTATGAGATATTGGTTTCTCCAACTATTGCAGTATTTTATTCTTGTCATCTTCCAGTTAACCCAAAGATTGTCTGACCCCCCTGCCAGCCTGCCAGCTACGTACTGCCTGCCAGGTGCTCCCTTTGGTCCTGTCCATTTCACAGAGTACCCCTTAAAGCCTAAGTACAAGGACTACACCACCGACAATATACTAGCCTGGGATTCCAGGGCCAGAACTACAGAGTTAACCAGATACAATCAAGAAGGCCCTTGGTACGTTACCAAACCTCGCCTGTTCAGAGATAAATACAACTTCCTTCCCGCCTACCAAATGGACACGGAACCACCTGTCACCCCCAAACCAATGCCTGCCTCCTCTGCTGAGCTCCCACTGGATTATACCAGCAAGCTTTTTGGAATTGTATATATTACTCTCATAGGAGTAATAGATACTATTATCCCAGCCACCGGTCTGTGGTCGTGGGTGGGCAAGTCAATGTCCTACCTCATTAAGTTAGCACCAATCCTTTGGTGGGCCCTGCCCACCCAGTCCGCAACCTGCCAGTTCCCAAACACTAGCGGGCTGGCTGATCAGGGTTGTTTCCCTGACAGTGGGCCAAAGAATTGAGTTCAAGTATCTTTTCTGAGGTTTAGTCCTTGTATTTGGGTTTCAAGGGGTAGTCAGTGAAATGGATGGGCCCAAAGGGTACACCAGGAGGACAGAAAACTGTGAGCAGTGGGACAGAAGGACCAGGAGATCTTGTACTGAATTGGTAGATAGCAAAGACAAAGTAAGGCAATAGCTGTGTGAGCCAAAATAATATAACCTTTATTCAAAAATGGTGATAAGGGTTGAGCGCAGAATCTATTGGCATATATAGCATCCTGCCTCCAAACTTAGTATTTCTCATGATGGTTTCATCAAAATACTGGGAAAAATACAGGCGGGTGGCCAGGAGGCCCGGATGTGGGAGCGGCAAAATGGCACCTTGGCTGAGTGTTCTCTCATTGGTCAGTCTGTCCAAATTGGTCACTTGATTTTTGGCTGTGGTCAAGAGGTTAGGCCTAAAGCCTGTGATTTTCCTTGGCAGGGGAATTCAATTGGTCATCTGAGAGGACTTCATATTCATGAAGTTCACAGAGGAACTTTCTCTGCCTCCATTAGGAAATTTTAGAAGCTCCTCTTTGGGCACCATCATAATTGAACCTGCACTGGTATTCTGGCTTTGGGACTTAGCAGGTGCTTCAGCTTGCAGAGGCTTAATCTCTGAAAAACACGGGTGGGCCCTTGGTCCATGGGGCTGGCGGCCTACAGGAATTCAGATTCAGGGTTCAAATCCCTCCCTTGGGACCAGGTTTCCAGGGATAAAGAATTGTCAATCCTGACTGGTTCATTACAATATTTATTAAAAAGCAATGATTTTAATCAACTAGGAGAAATTCTGTTCTTATAAAAAGCAGCTGAGCTTTCAGCTTCTTCAAGCTTGTTTGGGTGAGCTTTCCTGAGCTCATTTGGTTTGGGAATATGATTGGAATTTTTTTATTGGGCATACCTGGAAATATCTAATAAGAGTTTGGCTGAAAGTAAAATATCTGAAAGATGGGATTTAGATAGAAGAGAAAAGGGGGGTTTCTTTCATTTCTGGAGGGCATTGTGTGCCCACACTCTGTATTAAGATGAGCTTGGCCATTTCAGGATGACAAAATTATTTTGGCCCAGCTCAAGAATAATGTATGAGGCTGAGTCAGGTTCTGAATACTAAATCCTGAACTTAAAAATCCTTTTCATATTTCTTTGTGACAAGCACTTCTGCTAGAACAAACCCTGGGAGCTGACATCAATATGGTGTCTATTTGGGGTCTTTTGCTGCAATTAGTGGGGTTTTATAGCCCTTTTTTGAGCCTGAGAACATGCATCTTCCCCTTTTCATGATTTTTTGCACCTCTGGGCGCTGCTCACAACTTTTGGGGCCTTTTTAATGTTGGAAAAAGCCTTTAAAATAGATGAAAGATTTGTGTTGTTATACCCTTCCCAAGTAGTAGCACAGATCTTCTTTTTTACTTTTTTTTTCCAATAAAACATTGGTTCAGAAGGAATACTTTCTGACCCTGGTTAGGAGTAATTCAAAACATAGGGATTATAGCCAATCAAATTTATCACATAATTTTCATCTTTAAACTTGGATTTTTTATCTAAACTTTAATCTATTTATTTTTAGTAAAAATCTCTACCTAAATTTTTACTCAACAAATTAGATATGACATTCTTCCCATGAAGAAACCTATAAAAATATGATATCAGGCCTTAAATATTTTTACCAATCAGTTCAAATCAAATGACATCTCTTTTTAAAGAGCCACCTATTTTAAAAATATCCTCACTTGAAAGCAAACAAGGGGTCTTTGGACTTATTTCTTGTCTATTTTTAAAAATCAAACTTCTCTAAAGCCTTGGTTTAATAACTTTTATTTCTCTATGTCTTTTTCATATTATTTTTTATAAAATTTTGGATATTGCCCTTGACTTTCCTGGATTATTTATATATATTTAGTATCAAAAGTGTTATTCACTACTCTTATCATTATCTTCTTGATTTGAGCGCTCAATGAAGTACCTTATTTTAAAGGCTTGTATTGAACTGAGTCCAGAAATTTTTTCTTCTTCTCATAATTCTCTTATAACTGTCCTTGTTATGAGTTTCTCTCATGAACTTTTTAAGAGATCTGGAAAATTTTTGGTCTATTTTTGAGTCTAGTTTGTTATTTATATATATAGTTAATTTAACTACTCTCTTGTAAAAAAATAGGCTTAAGCCTCAAAAATTTAAGGGGTTTCAAAAAAGCTGGCTTCATTCATTAAGGCCCTTTTATATCATCTCTTTTCTGCTCTTTTGCGCTTTTAGTTCTCTGCTCCTTCCAGTGGGGTTGGATGATTTCTTCTGTAAAATATTTAAGATCCAATACCTGTCTCTTGTTGTGCCTCTTTGATAACCTAAGCTCTTAAGCTCATAACATAATAATCTTTGAAGGCCATTTGATAAATAAATCAGCCTCAAATGATCTTTTTCAGCTCTTTTCTTGTGCACTTACTAATATTCATGAAAAACTCTTGCCACTGTTGCAACATCTTTGATTAATCCCTCTTGGGGAATTAACACCCAGAGTAGTTCACCAAATGAATCATCAAATGGCTCACTGACTAATCATTAAGTTGGTGGCACCAGTATCATTCAACCATCTATTACGGGTATCACACAATCCAGATCCTAAGCAGAACACAACTTGAGTAAGCCTTGTGACTTAAGAGAAACATTAATCAGATAAGCCCCATTACCATCATGACGTACATGGACAGCATGTGGCTTATCATGATATTATATAATACCTTACATTCATATCAAATAAACTATTATTCTCTTATCAAATTTCCCCTTTATCTCATTTATTATACTTCCCAGAAGTATATACTTGACACCACATATTTTATATCCTACTAAGATTTCTCTTCCTTATATTGAGGGCCTCCCTATTTTGACCTGAATATCAGCTAATTGTGCTTTGTGATTGTTGATGGGAATTTTCATCATGAGTTTTGATGCCTACTTTCTTTTTTATGGTGCTCTTGCTGCAGAGATTGCTAAGAGTGATTATCTCAATCTTACACTAGATTATGTTCTGGTGGTCTAACTCTCAGAATTGGAACAAGACTTTTTAAGTCTCTCTCTCTCTTACATGCAAAGAACATAGTTTTAAATTGTGTTGCAGCATCTTTAATTATTTCCTCACGGGAAAGTAATTCCCTGAGTGATTTCCCAATTAATCATTAAATTGGTGGCACTCTTATCAATATCCTATCTAATACGGGGATCAATAATTTTGAGTCCTAATCAGAAAATTAACTGGGCATGTCTTATGACTTTCATGACATACATGGACAGCATGTGGCTTCTCATGATACTATATAACAATCTAAACTCATGTCAATAAATGTCAGGGATTTCTTCCCTGCATCCAATAGTTTTTTTGGATACTATTGTTGATGACACTAAGGCCAAGGAAATCAACAATAAAATTATAGAAACCAAGGTTGTATATGGGATTGAAGCCAACAGGGATTGAACCTGAAACCTTAAGGATAAGCCAAATGTTAGCATACAATCAACACTTCAACATATATTACCTTTTTGTGTTGATTTAATTCATTTGAACTTTGTTTTTGTGGTTGTTCCTATGTTTGAGATGATTAATAACCACTTAGTCAATGTCACTTACCCGCTACACTCTGATTGGCTTCTTGAGCCACAATTGACATTCCCAATCTTCTACCAATCTATACTTGATCGAGCTTTGCACTTGTTTTTCCTGGGTATTAAGAATAACCACCGCTTAATTGTGCCTTTACCTGTGGCTTGTTTTTGGCTCCTCTCTTTGATTTGGGTTTTTATACCTAATATTAAGATCCTGGTCTATTCCCATATGGTAAATTACATATTATCGGCATTAATTCCAGTAAGACTTAAATGTAAACCCTCCCAAACTCATTTATCCTCTTAAATGTTGACAACCTCTACTGGGGTATTTAAGGAAGTATGATTTGTTATTTCTACTTATTCCAACAATAAAGACTTTGTATTACCTTTGATTACATTTGACTCTAAATCTCTTCTTGAAGCCATGCAGGTAAGCCTTTTCCTGCTCTGGTTTCTGGCATCTTTTTTATCTGTGGTGTGAACCTTGGAGAATCCTACTCCAACTACAGATTGGTACAACTCATCTCCCAACGACTCTCATCAGAAGGAATCCCTTGCACATGATTGGTTCAAGTATCCCTCAGGTCACTGGGGAAGAAAGTTTTTTATGTTTTTTCCTCTCCTTTCCCTTCTCAGGCTGAACCTTCTCTGGTCAGATCATACACCTCCTTCTACTTGTTATCTTACATGGTAGGCTATTATCTGTTGGGGCGCTTCAGCTCCCTGATGGGAAGATTTGCCTACCTGGGACACTTAGGTCATCTTGCCATGATCACGGTGCCCATTGGGTTGGTAATAGCAGGGCTAAACTTAGGGGCATTGGCCCATCAGATAGGGAACTGGTTCCCTGCCAAGTGGGTCCCTGACAATTAAGTATTATTATCTTCTTAATTTTCCCCTTTATTTTGTTTATTATACTTCTCAGAAGTATATAATTGACAGTGATAGAACAGGTAGGTTATACACACCTACACAGCCAAAAAAAAATTCCTTCAAATAAAAGAGCCCAGAAGATGGCACTCCCCACCAGCTGGAGAAGATATGAAGAAGGTCAGTACATCCCTGCAGGATACACTGTCTTCAACAGTATCCTTGTACCTACCAAACAGTACAACTTCCTTGGCATGCAAGGAGTCCTGAGCCCATCTCTGATCCAAGACATGCCCAAAATACCCAACATTGTATTTAAGCGTCTACACTCAGCAAAGATTGGGAATTTTGCAGTATTATGTTGGGAAAACACCACCTCTGGATTAAAAGCACATAAAGCAAGTTCACACAAGTAGGCTACACCCGTAGACTTTGAGCAAGTGAAATTGCTTTACAAGTTACCAGGTTCACCTCTCACTTTGTGAGCAACTGGCTTGAACAACATACTGATCATAATGAATACTGAGACATGTTCAAAAAAATCTTCTTAGAAAAGTTCTTTTAAAGAACGCTGATATTGTGATTATGACAGAACTCAGAACCTTTACAATGGCAGAAACCATTGAGGAGTAAATTGCAGCATACTAAGACATACATGATCAAGCTCACAACACCATCAACTTTGATGAGTCTGGATCATAACTGGACTTCTACAATGGTCTCCTCACACACATAAGACGTCATTTTGACATGAGCTGCTGCAAGAACCTCCAGGATGTATTCTTTGAAGGAAAACAAGCTGATTAGAAATCTGAAAATCTGCATGCAACTAACAATAAGAAAGAGATTCCCTTAGCAAAGAAGGATAATAAACCCAATAATCAAACCAACCAAGCCAGTAATCCTCATTCTTGAGGCAGAAATTATACAACCCAAGTGAATCAGATAAATACTGATAGTACACCCAAGGTGGAAAAAGGTCAGGGGAGTGCTTAGGCAATCCACCCCCCCCGCTTTACAAGATTTTTACAGGGACCAGGATGTGGACTCAATAACCATGATCCAAGTACCTCCCAGCAATCTCATATTTCTTGCTGCCCAACCTGAAAATAAAATTCTCACTTATCCTTTCTGTTTTTACAGATATCAGGGCACCACACTATTTGACATTGGAGTAGAATTATCCCTTATTGACCAGAAATTTGCCAACCTCATGAAGCAACTCACAACTAAGAGCAATGTCAAAAGAGTTATTATGAAAGACAACAGAGCACCCCAGTTAACAAGGAGGAAAATCATTTTCATGTCCAAATAGGAGACTTACAGACTATCCTTAGTGGCCCAATCATACCAATCCCCAAGTACAATTTTGTACTTGGTATGAACTGGATGAGAAAGACCAAACCTCACATTGACTGGAATAGTGCTACCCTAACCATAAAACAAGATGAGGTGTACCATTATGTGTATCCAACCCACCTTGACACAATTATGAAAGACCATGTATTTGTGAAAATTCTGGAATCTGAAGACAAAAAAGGACCCTAGCAAAATCAACTGGAATCCTTGCACGTATGAGGTTATCCACTTTAAAAGTACAGAAACCAAACATGAAATAGACTCAATCTGACAACAGCTAATCCAAGAATTTTCTTCTGTTTTCCAAGAAAATTTACCAGGACTACCACCCAACCAGAGCATTTGGCATGTTTTGACCTAAAAGGGAGTATGCTAAAATAACACCCTATCTACTGCCTAACACCACAAGAGGACAACTGACAAAGGCCTATATAGACAAGGCACTTGAAAAAGGACTCATATAACCCTCTAAATCTCCTTTTGGTTTAGCTGTCTTTTTGGCTGCAAAGAAAGATGAAGGTCTCTGCCTGGTCACAGATTACAGGGCGCTCAATGAGGTCACAATTAAGAGCATGTATCCCCTGCCCCTTATTGATGACCTTTTTGACGCCCTGGGGGTCCCAATTCTTCACAAAAATTGAGTTAACAATGGTCTATCACCAAATCTTCATTAAGCCAGAGGACATACCTAAAACAGCATTCAGAACTAAGTATGGCTTGTTTGAATATGTTGTCTTCAACTTTGGCATGACAAATGCTCCAAGTACCTTTGTGAACTTTATGAATGAAGTATTCAAGAAACACATTGGGAAAAGAGCAATCATCTACCTTGACAATATAATCATATACAGCCCAAATAAGGAACAACACTGGAAAGATGTCTGCCTGGTCCTCTACACCCTTAAAGATAACCAGCTCATAGCCAAGCCCTCAAAATGTGAATTCTTTTCAACAGAACTCCCATTTTTAGGACACATTATCAGCAAAGATGGAGTGAAGCCAGACCCAGAAAAAATACAAGCCATAACCAATATGCTGGCACCAGAAAAAAGAGTGAACTTCATATTTTTCTAGGCATGTTAGCCTATGTCACAAGATTCATCCCTGACTGGGGCGCCTTAACAGTCCCTTATCTACAATCACAGGCAAGACAACAAAATTTGTGTGAACACTTTTGAGAAATCATCACTTTCACAATTAAAAAGCATATGGTCACTACCCCTATTTTGCAATATCAAATTGTGAAGGAGTGTACAGACCAAAAACTGGTACCTCCAATTACACAATAGAAGGAGTACTCCAAATTAAAACTGCAGAAAAGGACTTCCTCCCTGTAGCATATGAATCAAAAAAGCTGTCTGATGGTGAGCAAAGATATCCAATACATGACAAGGAACTGATAGCCATAGTACACTGTCTCATGAAGTTGTGATGTTACCTGGAAGGCATACAGACATTCAAAGTGCTAACCAACCACAAGTCACTGATATTCTTCAAAACCTAACAACACCTATCAAGAAGACAAGCTGAATGGATGAGCCTTATACAAAGGTACTCCATGGCAATTGAATACAAACTAGGCAAAGAAATTCTTACTGCAGACGCCCTATCAAGGCTATACACTAAACACCTCCTATGCACTGATGGGGACCCCAATTGGCCCATATTAATAATGAAAAATCTCCAAGAGGGGTTCCCAACTGGTTCACCAATTAACATCCAAGATAAATTCCTTGAGAACAAACATTTGTTCAAAAATGTATATGGTACTCTACACTGCATACTACCAAGAGGCAATACTGTACCCTACATTCTATTAACACAAAGAATTGACACAGTTTATTTGATACCACATAGATTTGGGTCACACACATAGCAGGAACTCACACTGTTGTAACTGTGCTTTTTTAGCAGAGTTACACGGGGGGAAATGTTTAGGAGATAGATAATAATCTTTATTGTGAGATAGTGATTATATAGTTCATGTGAATCAAGGATAACAGGAACATAATTGGTGATCACACAGCTGGATGGAAGAGGGGGGTGACTTGATCCTGGTAATGAGTTAAGCGCCAAAACAAGGTATCCACCATAAAGGATCATCATCTGTTCATGTTGTTGGTTTTGGTCATTTGAGTTGACTTCCTAGTCTGGCTTTGGGTGACCGGGTAATTGGATTGCGTGTCACAAACCTGCTTGGTTGGAACCTTGCTGGCGGGTCAAGCCTGCGGTTTTGACACCCCCCCCCCAACTGAAGGTTGGCCTCCTCTTGGGGCAGGTCATCAGGGAGGTTGTCAGGAGCCCGGGCGCCGTATTGAACTAGTTGCTGTTCTGTGGCAGGCAGGGCGGTTTCTTGTTGTTTCTGTCTTGCTTTGCAGGGTTGCAGGCGGTCATGGTGTAGAGTATTGTCTTGCTTACGTTTTCCAAGTCCTTGCACAAGGTAAGTGTTATTGTCGTTTACCTTCAGAATGATTGCTGGCCCCACTTTTTCAGGTTGTAACTTGCTCTTGTCAACGTTCATGACCCATACTTTGTCCCCAACTTCATGTCTGTTGCATATGGGGACAAATGTCTTTTGCAGACGTTCTTTCTCTTTGGCTGTTTGCTTGCTGTTAGCCTCTATTACTTGAGGGTCTGAGCGTGAGGGGACTTCACTTGGGATTTCCAGTTTAGGTCCTGTCAATGCTTGAATGATATTTGGCTGTGTGCCGTATACCAGTTCAAACAGGCTTTTTCTGGTGGATCTGTTCACCTGGGTTTGACACACAAGTAATGTAGTTGGTAGCTGCTTATACCAGTCTTCAGGTCTCCTGGCGGTGAGTTTGGCTAGAGCTTGCACAAGGCTACCATTAAGCTGCTCCATGCGTCCATTGGCCTGTGGGTGGTATGGTGTTGTTACGGTGTGTTTGACCCTATTCTTGGTGAGGTATACATTGGTGTCTTTGGAGGTCAACTCTTTGTCTCCATTGGTTATCAGGAGTTCTGACTTTCCAAACTTGCTGATTATTTCTTTGCCAATAAATTCTTGAACGTCATTGCCGGTGTGTGCCTTCACTGCTTGGGCTACTGGCCATCTTGTTGCAAAGTCAATGGCGGTGATGATGTATTTCTTGTCATTGTGTTTTCCTGGCATGTGACCTACAATGTCAAAACCCATACTTTGAAAGGTAGTTGTGTGTGAATGGGGATTACTGACTTTGGCGGGGTTTTGCTTTTAGCAAACTTTTTGCACACCTCACATTGGTCTAGAACTTCCTGGACATTGCGGTATAAGGTTGGATACCAGGCTTTATGTTTTAGAAACTCATATAGATTTTGGCTCTTGGTATGTTCAAGGTCTCTGTGATAGCAAAGGATAGTGTCAACTTGCTGATGTGTGGGGATTTAGGGAATGGTTGTGCCATCAGTCATCTTTCTGTGAAGAGTCCTGTATACGTCAGCAAAGAGGTGTTCATTCTTGATGACTGTTTCTTTGGTTATGTGGTTGTGCCCAGGGGGAACCCTTTGTCTTTTGTTTGTAGCACTAAGAGAGGACACTCTGGGTCAAGCCCAATCTCTCCTCTTGATGCACGGACATACAGGCAGGACAGGGTGTCTGCCATGGAAAGCTTGGCCCCAGGCTTGTACTGGATACACATGTTAAATCTCTCCAATAGTTCCATCCACCGCGCTTGGCGGCGCAATAGATTTGCTTGAGTCTTGAAATAGATGAGTGACTTGTGATCAGTTAGTGCTGTGAATTCTTCCTGGCGCTCTAGATAACAACGCCATTTGACTAAGCAGTACACAATAGCCAGCAGTTCCTTGTCGTAGATAGGGTATTGACACTCGCCTTCTGTCAATTTTTGTGATTTTAAGGCTACAGGTAGGAAGTCACTATCACTATTATTGATTTGTAGTACTACCCCAATGGATGCATCTGAGGCATCGGTTTCCATTTGGTATTCTATGTTGTGTTTGGGATATTGCAGGATGGGAGCTGTCATGAGCTTTTCTTTGAGGCGTCTAAAGCAGAGGTCACGTTGGGGGTCCACACAAACTTAGACTTGGCGCCTGTTATGACGGATAAGGGGGCAGTCAAGATGCCACAGTTGGGTATGAAGCGTTGTACATAGGCCACCATTCCCAAGAAGGTGCAGAGTTCCAACTTATCCTTGGGTGGTGGCATCTTGCAGATGGCCTGTATCTTTTGACTGTCGGGTTTGATGCCATCTTTGAGACTATGTGTCCCAAGAAGGGTAGTTGCTCACAGAAGAACTGGCACTTGGAGGGCTTGGCTAACAGTTTGTGTCTTGCCAAGGTCGCAAAGACTGCCTCCAGGTCTTTGTAGTGTTGTTCCACCAAGGGGCTATAGACAATAATTTTGTCTAGGTACACTAGGGCATGCTTGCCTAAGTGGGGCACAAACACTTTGTTCATGAAGGTTACAAAGGTGGATGGGGCATTGGTCATGCCAAAGTTGAGTACCACACATTTTTAGGAGCTGTACTTAGTGCAGAAGGCCGTTTTGGGAATGTCTTCCTCCTTGATACAAATCTGATTGTAGCCTGCAGTTAGATCAATCTTGGAGAAGACTGTGGCTCCTCCCAAGGCATCAAAGAGATTGTCAATCAGTGGCAGTGGGTAATGATTCTTAATGGTAACTTCATTTAGGGCGAGGTAGTCTGTGACCAGGCGTAAGGTACCGTCCTTTTTAGCCACAAAGAATACAGCAGCCCCAAAGGGAGACTGTGAGGGGCGGATAAGTCCTTTTTCCAATGCCTCCTTGAGATAGGCGCGTAAGGCGTTGTCCTTGCTTGGGGTCAGCCTGTAGATGGGGTGCGCCTTGGGTACAGCCCCCTTGAGTTGGATAGAGTGCTGGATATGCTTCTCAGGGGGCAGCCCTGGTAACACTTCCTTAAAGATTTCTGGATGGCAGGCCACAATATTGCAGTCCTGAGGCGTGGAGGTATCCTGGTGGTCTTTGAAGTGTATGATCTTGTACTGGCAGGAGTCCCAGTCAATTGACTTCAGGTCTTTCTTTTTGTCCTGGGTCTCTGTGATACGTACAAAAACATTGTTGCGTAGCAGTTGGTCCACAGAGTCAGGATAGATCTGGTGGTTGACGCATTTGCGCTTGATGCTCAACACTGAGGTTGCCCAGTCTACGTGAGGGTTGTTCTTCCGTAACCAGTCTAGTCCCAGTACAATGTCAAACTTAGGAAAGTCAATGACGGGACCTTGGATGGTGGAGTGGAGGTTCTCAAACATGACAGAGAAGGGGGCAGTTTCCTTTGTCACGGTGATGTGGTGTTCATCAGCCAGGACTACATTTTTAATCTGCAAAGGATTAGTGGCCAGCTTGAACTTATCCACAAAGCTACTGTTAACTAGGGTTCAGTCTGCGTCTGAGTCCAGGAGTGCTGAGCCTGTCTAACTGCAAAAACGGAAAGGATAGGACATCAATTTATTGGGATGTCTGGCAATAGTGTACAGTACTGGGTCCTCTGAGGGCACTTGGATCATTGGGCATTGGTCTACGTCCTTGGGTTGGTACTCATTGTTGGGCAAGTCAGGAGTTGCATGGGGAGAGCTTGGCTCACTTAGTGCTCTCCCCAGGCTTTTCCCTCATCTTGGTTGCCTTGTGTGGCAGTGACACAGAAATGGGTACAGTTTGACTGGCCATTTTTTCCATTTCCATGCCCATTTAAACCTGTGGGTTTGTGGTTGGCGTTGTTCCCGTTTCCTCCAGGAGGTGGTTGAGCAGAGCGCCTGCTTGGATGGGAATCCTTGGGTCTTTCTTGTTTCCCAGTTTGTGCCTTGTGCAGAGCGTTGGATGTCTGTTCCGCTTTTTCCGCTTTGAGGTACAGGCTTTGCAGGTTGGTCACTTGATCCAGGTTTACATGTCTCATCACGTGCAACTTAAGAGCATTGTAGTACATGAGTTGTGTGGCTGGGGTGTCAAAGGCCATGTTAGATGATGCACAAAGGCAGAGCTCCTTGTAGGCACGGGTGAGTTCTTTTACGGTGCCTGTCTGGGTCAGGTTCTTTACTTGGTGTATGATCATGAGCGCTGTATCTTTAAGCACAAATCTTGCCAGGAAGTCTTTCTTAAAGAAATCCCAGTTCTTATCAGTGTGCTCTTTATGCCATTTGTTACACCAGGTGCCAGTGTCATGGGTCAGGCAGATGGAAATTTCTGTGATCCAAAATTGCTGTGGGCATTCCATCTGAGCTAGTTTGCTCTGGTCAGACTGGATCCATGCAGTGGTGTTGTCGTTGTTGGCCCCGGCAAAAGGTTCCAAGCCGGCGCTTTGTAGTCTTTGCGCTACATATGTGGGCATGGTGGTTTTATTGGCTGGTTGCGGCATTGATGAGGGAGCCTGAAAGAAACCTTGTGCAGACATGGCGTTGAAGGCGGGTAGCGGGATTACCGTGTTTTGGTATGGGACAAAACCATCAGGTATCTTGGTACCAGGAGTGTACGGAGTCCAGTCAGGCGGGAGGCCAGACATGATTCTGTCAAGGATTTGTTGGCCGCAGCGTGTGCAGGCAACAGGTAGAATTTTTCAAGATAAGGTAGGATGGAGAGCCTACCTGTGCTACAATGTTGTAACTGTGCTGTTTTAGCAGAGTTACATGGGGGAAAATGTTTAGGAGATAGATAATAATCTTTATTGTGAGATAGTGATTATATAGTTCATGTGAATCAAGGATAACGGAAACATGATTGGTGATCATACAGCTGGATGGAAGAGGGGGGTGGCTTGATCCTGGTAATGAGTCAAGCGCCAAAATGAGGTATCCACCATAAAGAATCATCATCTGTTCATGTTGTTGGTTTTGGTAATTTGAGTCAACTTCCTAGTCTGGCTTTGGGTGACCGGTTAATTGGATTGCGTGTCACAAACCCGCTTGATTGAAACCTTGCTGGTGGGTCAAGCCTGTGGTTTTGACAACACAAGTATCTTAAGATATGCTACTGGTGGCCCAACATTCTGGCCAACATCAAAGAAGTGCTAGACCAATGCAAAGTGTGTGAAAAGTACACCTGCTCCAGGGCACCCCAAGTCAGTAACCTGTTTCAATCACACAGCCTTTCAAAGTGTGGTTGCTGGATATTGTGAGACCAATGCCCCTCAATAACAAAGGCAAAAAATACATTATTACAGTTATCAATTATGCAACTAGGTGGCCTGTAGCACAAGCCACAAAAGAACATAAAGTAAATAACATAAGACAATTTATTGGCAAGGTGATCATAGCTAAGTTTGTGAAACCTGAACTCCTAATCACGGATGGAGAAACCAAACTTAAGACCATTGACATCAACATCTAACTAGCTAAAAATGGAATAAAGCATACAGTTTCCATCTCTTATCACCCACAAGCAAATGAGAGAGTAGAAAAATTAGACAGCTTCCTTATAAAGATGTTCAGTAAATTATCTGCCAACAACCCACAGCTCTGGGCTGAAATGCTTCCAACAGCGCTAATAGTATATCAAACCCAAGTCAATCAAAATACAGGCAAAAGCCTGTATGGATTTGTCTATTGGCATTTTTCCTGCCATTGTCAGTACTATTTAGTACCTCAATTATCCTTACCTAAGAAAGTACCAGCAGACAATGACCCTGATGTACAACACTTGAAAGGACTAAGAGGTTAAAGAAAAGAAAAAAATTGAGAGATATGCAATCCCCATCTAAAAGGAACGGTTCCAAATCAGGGACAAGATTTGGGTTGTCAACCACAATTTACACAAGCTGGAGCTAGTGTTAAGAGGACCAGGAATTGTCATGAAAGTCAAACCAAACAACACTTACCTCATCAAGGAAATTGATATTTGTACTGAACTAAAATGTATGTACTATGACTAACTCTGCCTGTGAAAATAATGAACAGCTCAATGTAACTCCCAACTTCCTGTAACCAATGCAAAACTGGATCAATGCCAAGCCCAAATCCCCAACACTCTCAAGTGAAATTACTAAGGCCCTGCCTTCCAGCACCCCAGGGGGAGATGTCACAACATCTTTGATTACAGCCTCTTGGGAAAGTAATTCCCCAAGTGATTCCCCAATTAATCATTAAATTGGTGGCACTCCTATCAATTGCCCATCTAATATGGGAATCAATCCTTTTAAGTCCTAAACAGAACATTACCTGGACAAGCCCCATGACTGTCATGACGTACATGGACAGTATGTGGCTTCTAACTATACTAAATAATACTCTAAACTCATATCAATAAAGTATCATTATCTTCTTAATTTTCCCCTTTATTTTGTTTATTATACTTCTCAGAAGTATATACTTGACAATTACTAGGCCATGACAAGGAGTTATGAAATATTTTACTGGTATAAAATTAAGTAAAAGCAATATTAAAGTGTTTAAAAAATGTAAGTTAATTTAAGATACAAGATGTAGTTTTTGTGTCAGAGAAATAAAATCCCTATTTTTTACATTGTATATTTTTATAAAATGATCATTTAATTGAAATCATACAGACTTATATGCATGTCCAATTTTCAGTTTTGCTATAATTTAAAGCTTTTGTGGGCTGATCACTCTAAAAGCAATAACTTAATGCCTAACACAGCATTTATTGGGAGTGTAAAAGCTCATCTATTTGATTGTTTAGGCATGTTGTCTGAGCATTGTAATTATCATTTACAAAATCAGATATTTAGGCTACAGGAAAACAGACACACTTAAGCCATCAGTAGCACTAATGAGAGCTGCAGCAGATCATAAACAGTGGCTGCTTTAAAAAAGCAGCCACCCATTTGAGATCAAGAAACAGTTCCAGAAAACTGATTTTTTATGTGAGTTTCCCAGAATTGTTTTTGTACACATCCACAGAAGGGTGTGTTTTTTCAGATTTTTTTAAATAAAAATTATATTTTTTTAAATTTTAGAACAAGAAGTATAAAAATTCAAATTTGACTTTTATTTAAAAATATTTTTTTTAAACATATATATAATCTTACTCATCTGGAAAACAAAAAGCCTTCTATGACCATTTTTATTTCAAATTTTGGATTCCCCTAGGTTAGAGGAATCCAAAATCTGAAAATGTGACAGCTTGGAAGTGTCAATTACGGCATTTGCTATAATCAGCACATTTTTAATCCACCACAGCCCTACACTAATGTCAATCAGGCGGAATCCAAGGCAGCAATAAGCTAAATAAACTAGAATAAGAATCAAAAACAAGTTACAAGAATAAATAGTTGTATTTTTATCATTTAAGAATTTAAGCTCACTGACAAGTGTTATCCTTTATCAACTATTGGAGCTGAAAGTGAGAATGTCACAACAGTATATTACAGTTAATGCTATAAAAGAGGCTAGACTAATTGTAATGACAGTGTATGCAACAAATACCAATTTATTCTATAATTTTCAGCTAGAAGAGCTTGTGGTGTAGTAGTGACTACAAAAAGACCAAAAACGAATAGGGAGACAAGAATAGTTTTATTGAATGGGATGAGTTTGGGTTTTGTACCCATCATTTTACTGTCAATTGATTAATTTGAATTTATTTAAATTCGTCGAATTAATCGTCGACACTATCACAGTGGCTCTTTTGGGCTTCTGGTTTTGACACCATAACATTTAAATCTAAATTAAAATCCACTTTTTGAAGGGATATATATGATTTTTTGGATCCAAGCTCTTCGCCAAACTTTATATTCTATTTAATAGCAAAATAGTTGTTAAGGCTGAACAAGTACCTGTATTTTAAAAAGACTTATTTTCATTCCAGCTATTTGATAGAGTTTAAGGATGAGCGGGTCTAAAGTGATCAAGAACTTGGTTTTCGTAACAGGGAATGCTAATAAGCTGGCCGAGGTTCAGGCGATTCTTAAAACTTCGCCCATTTCAATCACAAGCCATAAACTTGATCGTGAGTCTTGTCTCCTCTTTATTTTTTATATTGTAGCTATTTAATCACCGAATCTAACTCTGAATTCTTAAACGAGATTCTTTTCTCTTGGTTGTATACATTTAGTAGTCCACATTATTGTGATATTTAAATAATGTTTTTTAAGTCCCTGAGCTTCAAGGAGAAGTTGAAGAAGTCGCCAAAGAGAAGTGCCGGAAGGCAGCTGAATTAGTAAGCTATTTCAGAAATTCAAAACTGATATTTTAGTTAAATGGGCCAGTAATCACTGAAGACACTGCTTTATGTTTTGATGCTCTTAGGGGATTACCAGGTGTATACATGTATGAAAGAGAACCTCTTTTATTTTTCTAACTACTATTAGAAAATGGTTTTTAGAAAAACTAGGTCATGACGGTATGCATTTTTTGTTCCTGGTCTAAACTCATAGGACTCAATAAGATCTTGTTGGGGTATGAATCTAAAAGTGCTTCTGCTGTATGTACATTTGCATATTCAGAAGGTCCCGGGTTTGAACCCATCTTATTTCAAGGAATAACAAAGGTTTGGAGTTCATTTTTAAACATAATATCTGTTCTAACTCATAATCAGGGAAGCATTGTTCCGCCACGAGGACCCACCAACTTTGGATGGGATCCTATTTTTCTTCCTGAAGGACACTCTCAAACGTAAGTTACTCTTTATTTACATTAGATGCGTAAACTAATTCTTGTCTGCCATTAAGCTATGCTGAGATGCCATCAGAGTTGAAAAATACTTTGTCTCACCGAGGAAAAGCTTTAGCTCTACTCAGAGAATATTTTTCAAAAGCATAATCTTCTTAATCAAAATATATGTTTTGTTTGGCTCTTAGCTATAAAATTCCACACTTTATTACATAGCCTCTTTTAATTGGCTTTTTTACTTGGCACTCTTGTTATTGAATCAAGTTGGAAGCTGCTTCTTTATATTAACATACTATATTGTTAAATCATAATTGTTTTTGATATTTTCTTTTCTTATTCATATTTCTTTTTCACTCAAAGTATCATTAACTATAATGAGGTAAGCTTAATAATCATAATTCATTTTATTTTTTGTCAAGAAATTTCATGCTTGCTGCTAGGATTGAGGGGCCAAAATTAATTATTTTAATCTACCAGGTTGGAAGCCTTGTTGCTTGAATATTGTATCTGATAGTTGTTTTAATGGTAATCATGCCAGATTTTATTAATTAGTGTAAAAGAGAGAGAAATAAGAATTAAGATTAGCAACCACTGTCTAAATCAGAGTAGTACCAAACTCTCAATCTTAAGGCTTCATGGTTCAAGTATAGGATCATTTACTGTATCTTCATATTATTGAGTTGATGGCATTACATAGAACAAAATTAATTTTTGAAAGCAAATAACAGTAAATTTTAATTGGAAAGATGCCCCATAAAAATTTACAACTGTTTATAAACAAAAGGTTTACTTTAAAAATATGATTTTTGGGGCTTTTGCTCTCACATCAGTTATGCACATAGGCAAGTTTTTTGCCATTTTTAAAGCTTTGAATTCTGCTTTAGGAATTTATCTTTTCACTGTCAGAAATTCTGAGTTCTATGAGCTGACTGGCCCACCATCCTCTCAGCCCAATAGGTAGATGAGGTACTACCAGCACCTGGTTCATCAAATCTGATAGAATCAAGAGTTTGATTCTATTGATGGATTCTGACAAATCAGAAGGGAGTCATATTAACTAAGAGCTATTAAGTTTGTTTTCAATCTATCAAAGTTAGATCTAATATCCACTTATGTTATGTGCAATTGAGCAACTATCCAATCAATAGTTAATGGACACTTTTACGCTTCAACAAAACAGCAAATTTCTTGGTGCTTTACAATTATTGTTAGCCCCTAGTGATCTGTTAATACCTGAGGTATCATTTTGCAAGCTTGGAATCATTCACAATTCTGAGTCCAAGATTCCGCATCACATAAGCCACAATAATTTTTAAATTGATTGGTTGATCATTACTGAGTTTGTAATTGTTATTCCCTCTGTTTGGTGTTTTTTTGTGTACACAATTCCAAGTCTCTGTTTTCATGACATCTAATCTTTCCTTACTCTTATTGACAACCCTCTCACATACCTTATTATATATACTTGATTCATATGTGAAATAAAGGCAGTTTTTACCATTTATCAACTGTTCAATCCTTACATAGGTTTTCATCATTCTGTTATTCAGGTACAGTGAATGGCACAAGATTGGGCACTATCTAACATCATCAGATTAACCACAACAGTCTACACACTAACAAAGGCTCTAATAATAGCTTTATTCCAGATCTGATCCAAAGCAGTTGCCTAAGCCTGATTGGCTAATTTAGGATAGAATTAGACAGGGGCATGGCCAAATCAGGTTTCAGAACATTCTACTCAAATTACAATATCATCCTGCTACACTTTGGCAATAGCTCAAAACATTGTTTTAATAAGCAGGGCAAACATCCACCAGGATTTCTTCTCTTTTTTGATTTGAACTTAAGGGTTCTATTAATAACTGATTTGTGGTTAGCCAACAAGGTTCTTTCACAATGCTGCAGTTTAAAATAATAGTTTAAACAAGAGGTTTACTTTCAACTGTTATCCCATGCCTTCAGAGACATGGATTCTTGCTCTGGGGGCTAAATCTGGAAGTCTTGAGAATTGATAGGCTGACCTAGTAAGAGTTGGAAGTGGTAGACATCACCCTGGAAAGAGAGTTTCAAAACTCTATATGAAGACCTCTTCTTTGGCTAAAAAAGCAGACATATACACCTATCTATATAGAAAATAGAATTATCTATTTCTATCTTTACCACTACTGAGCTGTCCACCAGTAGTAAGACTAATTCAAGTACTTGAATATGAATATCAGTATCTGTGAGAACTTTTGATGGCGTCTCCACTGATACTGTGTTCTCTGGACTGAATCCTCTATTTTTATACTCTTTTTTGAGCTAAACAAAAACTATCAGCTTGTTGTACTCTGACACTGATTGGTATTTTATATCTGTCATCATACAGATCTCCTAATCAACAACTTCATAAATAATGTCCTTTATAATAAAGACTCTCCCAAGATGCAAAATCTTGACATTGATAATTGTTATAAAATTGAGCTATCATTGGTGTCAAGTCAAGACACTGCCTTGTAACCTCATTCCTCAGCTTTTTTGATAAGTATTAAGGGCCATATAACAACCAGCAACACTAAACATGACACTGACCCCTTCCTGGTAATTACACCTTTTTAAGTGACATTG
The DNA here is from genome assembly GCA_014839935.2 of Entomophthora muscae. Taxonomy (NCBI): domain Eukaryota; kingdom Fungi; phylum Entomophthoromycota; class Entomophthoromycetes; order Entomophthorales; family Entomophthoraceae; genus Entomophthora; species Entomophthora muscae. The sequence goes on from QTSX02006578.1 coordinate 27,414, forward strand.
CTCCCCAGTAATTGTCTTCATATAAACCTAGCAAATATCCATGACCACAACTTGCCGCATTAATTTACTATAGCTAAGATTCACACTATGTTAAGTGCTCTACTACAAGAGAACAGGTCAGAGACTGCCTAGCAGGAAGTTTACTGTAATTTTTTCAGCTTAAGCCTGAACTTCTCTGATCTCTGGACAGCTTATTGCCAATACCAAGAGATAAACACCACTTATATAAGTCATCTACTAAAAAAAGTTGAGTAGAGGACTTCTTACCATACTTTGTACATCCAAGTATCAAGTACATGTAACAATTATTTGGCTTGCCAGAGCCTGGAGAACAAGGAGTTAGGAACTAGCTACAATTAACTCCAGACCACTCAACAAGACACAATTAAAAGGCTTAAACAAGTTTTTATTTCCTTCAAGTGATGATGAGAAGTAAACAAGATTGCCAACTATGTCTGATTTCAAATAGATGAAAGTTTTTAATAGTTCAATTTCATGCAGGATAAATTTTGTCAATTTCCCAGAGAGCAATAAATGTCTGCATAATGAATTACATATATAACCATGCTTTGTGGCAGCTTGACCTATCACATAGGCTCCTTGATAAACTTAAATGACCAGAACCAAATAATGTCCCAGCTAGAGGACTTTTTTAGATGCTTAAAGAGTCAAACAGAACAAGTCCCATATAACACCATGAACTGATCACTTGGTTCAATGTGATAACTAGTAAAGTTAAAAAATAGGAAGCTTACTTCCCATTTAAGTGACCTTGATAAAAATCTGGCCCCAGACTTCCAAAATTGCTGTTTAAGGCATAACACCTACATAGAAGAAAAACCTACAGAAACTATATAAAGTGTATACACACTTTCAAGCTTATTGTAAACCAACCTGGAAGCATCTTGTTAAAGAATAAAACTGATATAATTTTTTTTAAAAAGTAAAAGCAACATCATAACTTAATTATGATCACAGTTCTAAAGGTTGAGAAAACCAATAACAATCTCTTAGAGAAACTAGTACAAAAATGTGCTGCTAGGCACAAGACTGAGGTTAAGTTTGCAGCTAAGATCAGCAAGCTTGAGACTCAATCTAGTGATTCAGATAGTACTAGTAAGGTAGATAGCAAACTCTCTTACACGCTTTTTTATCAAAAAACTGGAAAAATTCATCTCCTGACTACTTTTATGCCCTTGGGTCTGAACCCAAAAGTAGCTGATCCGGGATACTGGAATCCTATCTCTTGGGATTTTTGCTCAGTCTTCTTTGGCACTCATATCTATGTACAACCTGTTTCTATCAGCACTAAACTTTAAAATTTCAAGAGGTCCTGCTAGCCCTGTGTAGGAATATATTTCCTAGAGCCACAAAAAGGCGGGCTGGGTCCAGGTGCAACTTCTACGCAACCTGGAGGACCTTGCCAACACTATGGATGAGCATTTTATGCTGGCATTTACAGCCAAAACTTTCTCTCTTTTTTTGGAGTCTCCTACCACTACATAGGAGACATTAATCCAGTAGGATTTTTTGCTCTCCTGATGCTGTCCTATCTTAAAACAATTGACAGGACAACAGAAAAACGTGGCCCCCACTTTATGGGGCTTGCCTGGCTTGCAGCACAAGAAATTTGGGTAAGATTCTAATATAGTGGAATCCCAGTCAAATAATTCCTCCAGGCCAAGGGTCTCTTGGCCTGGAGAAAAGGTTCTAGGGACATTCCAGCTGTGATGTCCAAGGCAAGCATCAATAGGAATGTTGTGCCTGAGTCCTCGGAATGTACCTAGCCACCAGGCTGCTGTCTTCTGAACCCGGGCCTGTTGCACCTATTTTTTTGGTCCAGGCCATGTTTCAGGATACCAGGAGACTGGAATGCCCCTTCAGGTGAGGGAAGAGCGGATGCAGGTACAGGCATGGCCCATCAGATGATGGGACCTAACTTTACCAGGTAGGAGAGGGCCTTTCTAGCCACAGCCCAGGGTCCTGCTGCTGGAAAGGCAGAATCAATCAATCCTGTAAGTGCCAGGTATGGCAACTGCCAGAATTAACTCATTCTGCAAGTTGACTTAATATATGTTGACAATCAGAATTAAAAATACTTTAATGTCAACAGCATTAGAAAGTCAGAATTAAGTTTTCACTCATGCAGACTACTAAATGTTGACACTTTTTCAATAAGCAGAAACCTGTTTCCTGAACATTTTACTTAATAAAAATTAAGCTTCAAGATACTTTTTAGGGTAATGTGACAACATAAATTTAAAAAAGTCCATAAAAAATTATACATGACAATTAAAAAATTCATAAAAATACACTTCAAAAATAATTCACTATGAAATTAGCTATCTTTATTATAATAAGTTTTTCCCACTTATAAAAATAAAAAAATCCAATATGCAAAAAGGTACTACATAAAAATAACATATTATAGGAAAATATAATAATCAGAAACAGTAATATAAAGGCTTTTCTATATTGAAAACCACAAAAACATATAATTTACTAGTAAAATACCAATATAGGCCATGTAATACAGTCTAAGGCATCAAACTATCAACAGAAATTCATTGATTTTTATAAAAAAAAACAGTATCATAAATTATTAATGAGTTATCTAGAATAACTATTTATTTAAAAATATTATACTTAACATATAAGAACTATATAAAAAATCAGGCAATACTCAATAAATTTAATTGAAAGCTAGACTGTGATCACCTGGTTGCCATTAAGAACTGTGGCAATCTTCTTGATGTATTCCTCAATCTCTGAAAGCTTATATTTGGCCTTGAAAACGTCCTTGATCTTCTCTTGATACTGTTTCTCTTTGGTGGTTCTCTTCTTCTTGGATGGACGGTTCTCAATATCTCTGATGGATGCAGCATTCTTCCCCTGTTGGACTTTGAGGTGCTTGTAGAAGGTGTTGTATCTGGGCTTGATTCCAAAGGAGGACTTGATATGCTTATTTCAGCCCTCCAAAGATGAAGTAGTTTTCATCTCATCCTTAAGAACTGCCTGGTAGCAGTTCCAGTTGGCTTTGGCTCTGGGCTTGCTCCGGTGCTTAGTGACCTTACATCCAATCCACTGTGATTTGTAATATTCAATGAAAGGGTAGAAGGTACCATCATGTTTCTTGGCATATGGATCCTGGCATAGGGCCTCAAAGGCTTGTCCAGCATGCTCTGGCTTTACAAAGGCTAGTGCTACAAACTTCTGGATTAGGAACTTGCACTTTCCTGATGTATCTAGACAGTGGAGCTTGCTGAGCTCAGGTAGACCCTTTAGTTGCCTGTTGACAGCCTGGCAATAATAGAAAAAACACCCATGGACCTCTTCATCAAAGGTGTTTACAAAAGAGTTATCCTGGGCAGTTTCATAGTCCATGATTATAGTTGAGGGGCCAAGTGCTTTATCATGAGCTTCTTGTTCTGCAGCAAGGGCGGTTTTATCATTTTCATTATCATCTGGATTGGCTCTAGTGTTATGGCCAGGGGGACTCTTTTTATTATTGGGTAGGGCTTTGATGCCCTCCTGAAGAATTTTAAAGGCCTTTGTGTAGATCTCTTCTGTTGCCCCAGGAAGCAGAAAGTAGGCAAATGGGAGCACCTTGCCTTCAATAAGGGAATGTACAACCCATAGTTGGTAAAAAAAGGTGGGGGCATACTGCAAAGGTACCGTCACATAACCAGGTCTCTGAATCTCTTAACTACCCCAGGTTCTGTTGTGTAACATAGCATATAATTCTTGACTTTGATGTAGGCCCATAATCATGTAAAAGGAATACCTCATCACTATTGAACATCTTTAACTCCTCTGTCAATACTAACTCTCCTTAGACCATGGCAGATTTCTTATGGGGAATAGATCACAGCATTTGTCACATATGTACTTCACTAACTGGCCGCGGTCAGGGATGAGCTTCAGGTTCTCATTACTTAGGTGTGTGGTGGCCTTAACTGCCAGATAAGAAGCCTTGACGTCTTTGGAGACTGGGACCATTTGGTAGAGGTACCACTTTAGAAGCTTTTCAATAAGATTGATTGGAGCATTGCATGTGTGTTCTCCTTTTTCACTAGTGACTTTATCCCATCCTTCTGTGTTGATCCTGGCAGTGCAGCTTCTATCTTCACACACACAATGATTGCTTCTTACTGCTCTCTTTTGATTATTTCAATTGAAAACATAGCCATCACAGACTAAATTTGCATCTCATTTGACAGACATTAGAGGGAAACCCCAAGGGAACTTCTTTGGGAGCTTGAACTCTCCTTTGATGTTACATATATTATGAACCTTTAGGGGATCTCATGGGCCAATTGGTGCTTGATGATAGTAAGACAGGTAATTATCAGGATCTTCTTTATTGATACTTGATGAATAGGATGGAGGTGCAGATTCATTTGGCAATGGAGGGGAATTATCTGGAGTTGGATTCTTGCGCTTCTTGGACTGGGATGAGCTTGATTCCTTTGAGCTTGATTCATCTGTGCTTGGCAGGGGTTCTGGACTCTTAGGTATCTTCTTTCTTCCTTGCTTGTTTAGTGGAACCTCATCTCCTTCTGATTGGTACCAGCTTGGAGAAGAGGAGGGGTCAGGGGAGGGCTCTTTGCTTTCAAGGTCTGGGGTCTTCTCATTTGTCTTCTGTTTCTTTGAGGGCTCTTTGGATGGTTTTTTGTTGGGGTAGGGACTTCGGGCCTTTCTAGAGGCTTTGGGCACTTTCTTGGTTGACTTGGGGTTCTTTTGTGGCTTCCTGGAAGATTTGTCCTACAATAATTAGAGTAGAGTTAATAAAGTAAGAATAATCATATGAAACATGAACAAAATTAAATAATAATCACTTGTTGTATTTTTTATTATTAATTAAATAGTTCATAAAAGTATGTAAAGTAATTTTAGAGCTAGTTTATTAGTAAAGAATAGAAAAAAAACCATATTTAAATAAAAAGTTGACATTCTGGTAGTCACAATAGTCAAAAATATTTTATTTGGTTTGTCAGCATAAAAAAACGCTTTAATTTTGACTGTTGACGTACTGACAGTCAGCATTAAACTAGAAAAGCACTATGTAAATCACTTATAAAGCTTAGTTAATATTTTCTGGAGTTGGTTTTTTAAGGCCAAAATTGATTATTTTTAAATTTAAAAAAATTAAAGATTTGCATATGTAGCTTATGGTAACTAAATGATAGGGATTGTAGATGGAAGTCTAAAGTACAGCCCTGGGTACTTTGGCCTGAATTATCATACCATTGTATGTGTGCTTTTTGTTAAGCAACAGTGTTTTACTAATAAACCAGTGAAGGTGTCAACATGGAGGCAGTCAGTGTTCTTTTATAGTAACTCTCCTTTTAAATCTTGCTTAAATTATGTCACTTTGTTTGCTTAGCTGAATCCCTTTGTTGAAATTTAGGTGACACGTTGATTTGAGACAAAGTTGACATTATAAATACATATATAAATTCTAGTTTTAACATATGTGTTTTGGCTTAAGTGGACTTCCAGAAATAAGCTATAGTTTATCCAGTGAGTTTAAAATAACAGTAAATATCTAAATAATACAAAGAACACTATTGATGTTGCCATATGTCTTTGTTCAATGCTTATCTTAATACATATTTAATAAAAACAGTAGAATTAATATAAAAGTAGTTATTTTTAGAATATTGTATATTTTATTAAGAAATTTATGGATTCTTATTTGGGGTCAAAATCCAGGTATTACTTACTGGAGTTGATCTTAATGTAAAAGTACAAATAAACTTACATTTTCATAGTAAATTATATTAGTTTTTTGGCTTAAAATTAAGCCTTTGTTTAAATGGTGTTGACATTATGTCTGTTCCTTTTTAATTTTGCAATTCTGACTTAATAATTCACTATGAAAAATTAGCTTAGTTTTGGAAATGCCCAATTCCGGTGGATAAATAAAAAAAATAATGTTGACTTACTGAATGTCAAAAAATTGTCAAGATTCAGTCAGTTGACTTGCAGAATGAGTTAATTCTAGTGGTTGCCCCAGGTATAGCACTCCCAGGAATTTACTCTGGCCAGTGGCATCAGAAGTGATGGGGGTTGGGATGGTTGGTTTGGGTGTCAGGGGTGGTTCCATGGGGACCAGGTAGGCAGCAGGATTGTTGTATTTCCCGTTGAAGATCAAAAGGTATATAGTGATTTCTTTGCTGTCACAGATTATTTGATAGGGATCCTTGGGAGCGTCTGGGTGAGTGTACCACTGCAAGTCTTCCAAGGTCCAGGTTTTTTAATCAGGGTATGGGGATACTCATTGAAGTGCACAGGACCAAACAAAGTGTCAGGGGGCGGTAGTAATCAAATGCTTTTGATTTTTCAACTGGCACTTGGCATTAAATCCCTGAGAGTGAGTACTGGTGCTTAGGCAATTGCAGATGGAAGAGTATCAAAAATATGTATGGAATTAGATTGGTGAACCAAAGGTTCATAACAACTTTATTAGTAAAAATGATGATACAGAATTTTCTCTGATGCTTCTGACTTATATAGTCATTCACATACAGGGACTTCTGGGCTTTTTTCTTGTGCTATCTGGATGGCAAGTTTTGGCATCTCAAATTATGTTGGATGGTTGGCTATCTTATCATCTATTTTTGGGTCTTCAGGAACAGCTGCTTGCTTGCTGGTGGCCTATCTTTGCTGGACTGATCATTGGTTCTGGAAGGGTTGGCTGCAGGTGTCATGGGGTCATTTTCAATTTGATTACCATTTTTTGGACTGGCTTGACAGGCATTTCTGATGCAAAAAAACTTGATTAAAAAAGGGATTCCCAATTGGGAACCCCAAATTAATAAATGGAGGGTGGGCTTAAACTGGGAGCCATGGTCAGCTAAAATTAGCCTGCCCAGCCAAACCCACCAAGGCTTGGGCATAGCTTTTGGGGCCCAAAACAGGCCCCACAGCTGTTTCCTGAGCAGGAATGGTTCCTGGACCTGGATTTTTTCTTTTCAAAGCAAATCCAGGTGCAGGCAAATCCCTGCTACCTGCTTGCTCCGCCTGGCGGCTAGGCGCAGGTTTGATTCCCGCCTGAGGCTTTGGGATTTTTAAAATTGTAACACCATGGGTAGATTAGGTTGATGGTTTTAACTGGTTCCCTCTTGCTGCTTCTAAAGCCCTCTCCTATAACAGCCCTAGTACCATTACCCCTCTGTTGTAAAATTGTGCTATCTAAACTAGCTAATTTATGAACTGAGGTTTATCTTAACTAAACTATATATAAAATATACTAATATTACTAAACTATTTAAAGATTACTAAACACCAACTTCAACTGCTAAATAAAAGGAAATATAAAAGTATGTGTTAAGTGTAAGGTTAAAAGCTCTGTTTATTAAACTCATATGGGTTAATAATGAGCCTGAGTATTTTAGCTCCACCAGTTGAATCTAATTGCAATTGGGGAAATCAACTTAAGGAATCCATTTTCAAATTATATCAATGTATTAATTCCAATCATCTCAATAACAATTAGAGTGAAGTACTCAATATTGTGACATCATCCCATGCATACAATGGAAGCAAGGGCCATCAGGTCCCTTGCTTACCAATCTGATTATTGAAAACTCCTGATTTTTGCAAATTTATTTTTTATTTTGTGGTTTTAATTTAGTAACACAGAATATCATCCTGACTTCTGCTGCTGTCCCCTCCTCCTGCTTTCCTTTGGTCCACTTTCCCTGGTTTCTGCCTGCCCATGTTTTTTGTTGGGATCTAATCCAAGAAGATTCAACCTTGTTTGGACCCTTGGAAACCCCTCAATTCTTGTGGTCCTCATGTCCAGAGTTTTTGTAAAAACTCATTCTACAGAATTTTGTCTCCTTTCTTTAAGTCATTTATGGTAATTATGGTACCTGTCTTCTTGTTGCCATGGACTACAACCCCAGACATCTGTGATAGACTCTCCTTGGCTGCACTGCATTATGTACCCAATCCTGGCCTGCTCTCAAATCCCCTTCTGCATCTGACCCAGGTTTCCATCATCCTCAACACATTTTTCAAGTTGGCTTGGATAGGTCTCTATACTGAGGACCTCCCATATTTCCAGGAGCCAGGCATTGATGAATCTCTTTCCACAGATTAGAACAACACCAAACTTATGTCAGTTTCAAACCACACCCTCCCCTCCTTGCAGAAACTTCCTCCTATGAGTCTGGATTCCCATACCACCCGGGATCATTCTTTATGGTTGCTGTTAGGTGCCTTGATTATAGGCTTGAATGCCTATTTCTCATCCTTGTCCTGTCCTGCCTCTCTCTGGAGGACTTTTAGAGCAGCCATTCCATTCCTGCACTGGATGGTATCCTGGTGGATATTTCTACCAGGATAGGAGCCAGACTTTGTTATTCTAGCCCCCCTCTCTCACATAAACAGGTCTTTGCCAGCTAGGTTAAAACAACTATGGTACCAGATCACAAGTTTAAACCATTGAACTTACCTAAGTTTAGTAAAAATGAGAACACCAGGATGTCTGTACACCCCATTAATATAGCAATAAGATAATTATATGACCACATAAAAGCTATCACCCTGATTATATTACAGATGATTTCATTGTGATCAGAATTGCTTGGCTGTGCAAAGGTAAAAATCAAGGACATCAAACAAAGAAAGGGCTCCTTAAAGAATATGCTGATATTAACCAGCCATGTGAATATTTGATAAAAGCTCAAAAAAATTATAAAGCCTCAAAACACAGAAATCATGTAATTTGATGTTTTTAACAAAAAAAATCAAATTAGGACATCACAAAATTGTGACCAATTAAAATGGCTCAGTTTCAAAAAAAAACTCCCTGATTATTCAAGCATTCAATTCTAAACACCAATATGAGCTGGGTTAGAGCTCAGAGCTACCACAGTAATTCAATAAAACCATAATTTTTTTAAAAAAACAGAAATATTAAAGTTTTTAAAAAACTTCATGGAAATAGAGCTCCTGTTAAATTATATACTCATATGACTTATCCTGAGCTTCAGCATCAATTTTGTGATGTCTGCAACCCCTGAGCTCAAAATTAAAAAAGTGATTGAACCAATTTGCCATATAATTTGTTTTCAAATTCTGTTTCATTTACCAAATTTTTTACTCTATTATTTTTGCCCTGGTTTTTATTGGTTGTCTCTTCCCAATAACTCTTTTTGGAGTTTAATATTTGCAAATTTTGACATCAAGAATTGGGTTTTTTTGATAAATTATTTTAGAATTTGGGGGTTTGTCCCTTATTTTCTCAGCACTTTGTAATTTAAGCAAATCTTTACTATTACAGACTAATACTCTAAATCTGGGCAAAAGTGACACAAAAGTGCCCCACCTAACATAGGGCAAGAGGAATCACAAATATTCCAAAATGTCTGTCTGTAGAGAATTGTGGACCAGGGATGTGAAGAGCCTAATTTATTAGGAAATTCTGGTTAACCAATAAGAATGATCACAATGAAATAAATAAACTCAACAACTAGAGAGGGATTTACAGATTAAATTAGGTGTATAGTTAAAGTCTCATAAAGTACAGTAGTTTTAAAAGCTATGGCAGCAACTAAAAATACCTCAGATTTAAATAAAATCCAAGTTGCGCAAGATTCAGGATTCAATTAATTTATAAAATTTCAGTTAATAAATGGACTGTCAAACAAAAAACAAAATTTCACTAGCCCATTATACAAAATTATATCAAACATCAAGTGGTGGTTTTCAAACCACAAGTGAAATGAACTGACGCAACAAGTGAAATGGATGGATGCTGTTACGGAGTATATTATAATCCAATCAGGATTCATATGAGGTACCAACAGAAGGACTAAAATGAAACAAAATTTGAGCAATCTAGAAGCAAGATTCCACAAGCACAAAACAAAATGAACTCACACAAGATGTGTAGTATGAGCAGCCTAAAATAGAAAAATAACAGTTTAACAGCCAATCAACAGCTATCTAATTTAGGAACAGAGGCGTTTTATCCAATTTCATGGCTCCAGATTTGTATGAAAAGGGTTTGAGAAGCTTCCAAATATGGACTCAAGATTACAATAAAAAAGATAATTAAATTTTAAAATTTCTACTTTTAGTGATTTTATCCTAGGTTTTTTTAATATGGTTTTCAACAGCAACATCTTTGAAGGCGCCAGCAGCCAAGCCAGCTTCAATGGAGATGAGGCTCAGAATGTGGAGGCACCTGTTTACACCCAAGCCTTTGAGGCGGGTAACAAGGAAGCTGACCTGTATCTGACCACCAACCCCTATGGCTTTGACTTGTTTGAGAGTCACTTAGTGTCTAGCTCTGCCCCAGCTCCCATATCCACCCCCGCACAAGCTGCTTACCAACCAATCAATCAGGATGGCAACCTTGATTTGGAACAACTTCCTGCCATCAGCCAACCTGCTGCCCCTACAGCCAATCAGGCTTCAGCTCCCCTGGCCCAGCACCCCAAGCAACAAATTATCACTGCCCAAATTCTTCAGGAAATTGTGGCACTGAATCTACAGGGTCTGTCCTGGGAACAGATTGCTGCCCAGTTGCAATTTACCCAAGCTACTGTCATGCGGGGATTCTACAACCTGATGAACAGGGGCAATCTGATTGGAACAGCCAAGAAGCCCAAGAAGGCCCCCAAGTCACAAATATCTGAGGCATACCCAATCATTCTTGACCTACTCCAGCAGTATCACAAGCTTCCCTTGACCCAGGTCTGGAAGCAGATCACACACCATAACATATGGGTCTCTGAGCGCATGGTGCAGCTCTGGATGTATGGGAAGGTGGCTTCCATACAGGTTCTTACCAATTTTGCTGGGAACCAATGGGTGGCGCTGAGGATTCCCTGTATGACACCGCCATCAAATCAACCCTGGTCAAATGCCTGACTAGTCTAACTGATGATGTCATGTTCATCTCCTATTACAAGCTATCAATAGCTTTTGATGATTTTGGCAAGCAAGGAAAAGCCGCCACCAAGAATAGAAGGAAAAAGGTCAAGAAGGGGACGTTCATTGGTGCATTTCTGGCTGTTTCAGCCAAGGGTTTTGTCTACTATTGGACAAACCCAGATTTCATTGATGGCTACTCATACAGCCACATCCTTGGTGGATTACTCAACTCCTGGAATGGCTCAAATTCCAAGTACCAGGTTTTCTTGAGCCACCAGATGGAGGGTAGCTCCACCGCCCTTGAGGCCATCCAGGGACGCGGGCACCAGGCCTAAGTCTACTCTGCCAGCCATGCAGACGTCCATCTGGCTGATGTTGTATTCTTCAACATGGGATCCACATTACAGGAGCGCCGCCCTCAGGCTTTCAACGACCTCTATCTTGGGGTCCTTGACCACAATTTTCTCTTTGGCCGCCAGATGATGGCTGACCTGTTAGCACAAATGGTTTTCCATGTGAACATGGGCAACCAATCACGTAAGGATAGGCGCCTTCCACCTTGGGACACTGCCACTTACCAGCCCATCCAGCCAATGACTGATAAGGAATACAACAAGCGTTATATGGCAGCCATCACGCAAAATCCTCCTGCCCCCACCCTGCCACCAACACCCCTAACCCTCAAGCCCAACCCACCCAATCCCAGACCCCCCAGGCCAGCACTGCCTCTACGTCTTCCTTCTTGCGTTATTCTACCTCCTAGGCATCACTCTCCCCCGCCTCAAAAAACCCCTGTCATCAAACATTTTCTATTTATATTATCTTTTTTTTGAATTTCAATTGTTCATGTTCTCTTTGTTTATAGTTGGTTTTATTCTTTATGTTCAGCTTATTTCTATAAAATCATATATTTACTATGTCATATATCTAGATCCAGAACACAGTTATTTTTAGCACTTAAACATAGCCCCTTGTGAAAATATTAACAACAATTTGGTGATCAGCTAAATTTGAATTAGAAATTTATAGTGTTAACTGTTTTTAGATAAAGTTGTTACTAATCCAAATTCAAAACCTTAATGATAAACTTTAAGCCAATCAGGAGCCAAGTGATAAAGTGATTGTTGTGACATAAAGGGTCATTCAATAATTCTTTGGTGTATGTGCGCTAATTAATATGATTGGCTGGATGTTTTGCCATTGTACGTCATTATTGCTGTGGTGAGTTGTTGATGGACTAGTGCCCAATCAGCTGCTGGGTTAGCACTAGACCATCAACAACTTGCCACAGCAGCAATAGCGCACAATGGTAAAAAACCAGCCAATCATATTAATTAGCACACATACACCAAAAAATTATTGAATGACCTTTATGTCACAACAATCACTTTATCACTTGGCTCCTGATTGGCTTAAAGTTTATCATTAAGGTTTTGAATTCAGATCAGTAACAACTTTATTTAAAAACAGTTAACACTATAATTTTCTAATTCAAATTTAGCTGATCATCAAATTGTTGTTAATATTTTTACAAGGGGCTATGTCTAGCGCCAAAAATAATATGGTAATCAAGGAAACAATGCCAACACAAAGCAAACAACACATATTGAGATGAGCGTAAAACATATACACAATGGGTAAAAAGATGGGATAATGTAGTAGATGGGAAAACAAAAAGGAATAAACAAAGAGGCAACAGTATCAAAATAATACAGAATTTATTGGGGCAAAAGCTATAAAAACATATGAAAAGGTTAGTAAAAAATCAATGAGAGAATTTGAGAAGCTTCTGAAGGATCTTGACTTGGCAATTGCCAAAATAAAGGACATTGACTGCAAGGTCAAAGCCAAAGCAAAGTTCACTGTCCTTGAAGGGGACAAAATAGACAAGGTGTCTGCAAAGGCCCTTATGACCAAAATACCAGACACCCCAGAGAAGACAATTGAGCGCTTACTAAATATTCAAAAAACTGTAGTTGAGGGCCTGCAATTTAAGGCATACAATCTTTCTGCGCTGTCTGTCTGGGTTGATGACCCGGAGATGTATGAACATCTCAAACCTGCAAAGCATGCCAGAGCAGAGGATACCAAATTGCCTGCGCAATTGATTGCGCCAAGAATGGCCAAGCTGGCCAAGGCTGCAGGCAAGGAAGAAACACAAGAAGGTAGCCTAAAAAACAAAATTAATAAATTTTCAAAAAACTTACTTTTTTTCTTAGAAAATGTAGACGGCAAACTCTGCTAAGTCCTGGTCCCCTTTGTCCTGGCCACCTTTTATGCAAATTATGCCACTCATGTGGCAAAGCAATTGTATCTGCCCCCCTATTGTGCAGGAGCTGTAGGACTGTATCCACGGAGCCTTTCCAATGTTGCAGGAGGCATTGGCTGGGCTTTTGCATGGTGAGGGGGCATCTGAGTGGGCAGTTACTGCCTACAAGGATGCCCAACTGGTCCTCCTGGACCCAGTTAACCTCAGTGGAGTTCACTGTGTAAACTCCATTGAGCTTGTTTGGGACGTCCTGGCAATGCTCCCATTCAAGAATGTACCAGAGATGGGCCAGGCCCATGCGGCTGCTTGCTTCTGCTACCCCTTGGAGCACACAATTTCTTACCTATTGGAGAACTTTGGGCGCACAGTGGGCAAATTGGCTGTTGCAGACGCAACAGCCGTCAAGAAGACAAAAATCCTCCTTGCCAACTTTGGGTTAGCCTGGAGTGCCAACAAGACGGGGCTCCCTGCAGCCATGGAGCTGACCTTTGCAAAGACCAGGCACAACAAGAAGATCAGCGCAGTCTATAATAAACTGTGTGAGTTCACAGAAGCCTTTTCAGGGCAAAGGCTTCATCTGGTTGTTTACCTGGGGTTTCTATTCTACTTTGGGATGGGCGCGTCTGTGGAGGACCTGGACAGGGTCCTTCTGGGAATCAATAAGGCCTGGCTTGCACTTGACAGGAAGAAGGTCCCCCCTGGATACAACTCGGTGGACCATGTAATCCAAGACGCCCTGGTCCTGGCTGGGATATACAGGTTTGTAGCCCCGCCTGAAAAGCTGCTGCTTCACTCCCATCTGACCCTACTACCTTTCACCAGCAGGAGGGAGTATTTTAATAAGGGTGTATCCACCGTTCACGGTGTGGCGGTGGAGGTTGTGCACCACCTCCATTGCGGGGTGGGTACATACCAAAGAACCCACTACAGGCGCACACATTAAAAATATGATTCCAATAAATTTTATTACAATTTATATTATTTTTATTATAATAAATTTTTATAATTTTTATTTCAGCAAACCAGTTTTGCAAAATATATTGCAGAAACAGTTTTCATAAAAGCATAAAATTATACGTTAATAAAATAAATTCTAACTTGTACATTTTACCTTTAATTTTTTTAAAACTATTTTTATATCTATTTGACCAAAGTGATTTAAATATTTTTGCGTAACCCAGTATTGAGCATTTGGGATTACCTCAGATGGCATAATAAAATAATATATAATAGAATAAATAAATTACTTACATCTATTGATGGATCTTCTGAATGTGATTGTGGGCGTGGAAACATCTAAATATAAAATTTTAATTAATAAATCTTGAATAGTAAATAAGAGAATTTAAAAATTGGACACACTAAGCCTTTAATTGATTGGCTGTTTGGCTAGGCATGCAGGGATGAACAAATCAGTGTGGCCATGGTCTCAGCTGGGAGGGTGTGGATCCCGGCCTACAGAAAATTAAAGAGTTCCTTGGTCCCAGTTGGGGTGCCTTGCTTGATGACTTGCTTGAGCCACCCAAAGACTTCCTTGATGGGATTTAGGAAGGGCAAATAGACTGGGAGGAAAAGAAGGCGTAAATTTGCTGTGGTCAATTGCTGGGGGCCCACTGCAATGCTTGTGTTGATCATTGGGAATTCCTTGAGAATGTCAGCCACCTTGTGGAGACCAACGTTGTCCAACACAATCACATTGGTGAAGCCCGGGCTTGTGCACCTCAGGTGCTCCTGGAACAATCAGAGGAATGACAAGAAGGTACAGCTGTTGTGAGAACTCAATATCATTTGATAAAGCTCAACCCCCTTTGGACCAAGGAGAGCCACCATTGAGTAGGCTGTGGCGCGGACTGCAGCACGCCAAGCCATTCTGTCATTGGAGCCTTTGGGGACATACCCATTGCACATTGACGAGGCAAATACCAATTTGTAAATATAATAAAACTTGACTGTCCCCTTGGCTTTGAGGACAGTGTACGCCTCTGCGTAGTTTTTCCAGATGTCAATATTGACTGGGCTGTTTCTGTTGTAGGGGGATACCCCAAGCATTTTCCAGGAAAAGCACATTCCCTTGACCAAATGATAATAGAAGGAAATTGAGGCCTCAATCCCAAAAGTTGATTTAACCATAGCCTGTATATTTGCCAGTTCAAGATGGCAGTCTTGGGTGATCCACTGGCGGATTGCCCATTTGTGCTCCTTGGTGAGCATGGTTGAAACACGCAAGGATTTCTCTGCGGCAAGGACACGACCAGTTTTGATGAATTTTTAGAAGGCCTTGCTGGCGTACTTGAATCCACTCCAACAAGGACTGCGGCCGCCTTGTAATCACCCAATTCCTGCATTAGCTTAAGAAGGATGATGCGTTTGATGTTGGGGATGCGCTTCTGGGCATGCTTTTTAGCGGGGGGATTGACCCGTTAGCATTGGGCACAACACAGGGCATAGGTACCTTGGTATAGAAGGCTGCAACCTTTTTTAACACCAGCTGTCCCTCATTGGTTTGATAGAACTGGGGCTCCTTATCATCCTCCTGATTTCCATTACAGATGTAGGGCTTGTAGCTAGTATCAGGTACAGGCTTCACCTTCTCCAGCATGGCTGACGGGACTGACTCTTTCTGGTACAGAACGTCAAACACATAAAAAGTAAGTTCTACCTCCTTGTTTCTAACTTTCTTTGTAGTGGTGACCTTGGTTGGCTTCTGGGTCAGCTTTGGGACCTGAGGGTTTATGCTCTGCACCCTAGCAGCTTGTGCTCCTTGAACCAGCTGTGTCAGTGCAGTGTCACTATGGAACTCTCCTCTCCCGTCTCCTCTTTGAGTAGGCACTTGGGTTGCACTAACTCTATTTTTTGACCCGCGGGGGCAACTGCAACCGCGGCGCACAATGGGTGTATTGCTACTCTGTTGTTGTGTTCCTTCCATTTTAAAATTTAATAAAATATTAAATAAATTTCAATTAAGTTACTCCCTAATTTTATTTTTTGCTTTTATCTGAATATGGATATTTAATTAGAGTTTTTCCCACCCAATATCCCAATTATAGATTTTTTATTTCTTAATTAGTTGTTTTTGGTTTTACAACACCAATTTTAGAATACTCAAAATAATTTCCACCCATTTCCCCATATTTTACGCTAAATTAAGCACCCAACACAATCTTTTTAAAATTTATGTTTCAGATCTTGTGTCTTATTTTAGATACCTTGGTATCATTCATGATTACAATCCATTGCACACATTGTGTGAGTGATTTTGTTTACACAGTGAGTTGCTATTGTGTTTTGTTTTTGGTTTGCGTTTTGACACACCTCTTTTGAGTATATTTTGTCACTGATTCTCATAATAAACATATGTACACCAAAAGTCAACTCACACCATTTTGTTTGTGAATCAATGTATTTCAGATTGTATTTTGAATAGTTTTGCTTTGTGTGTCAGCCCTTTGTTGCTGTGTTGACTCATTTTTCTCATTAACGCCAATAACCCCTGTTAACAGAGTGTATATTTTAACCTGAGAGTTGGATTTTGTTTAAATCTGAAATCATTTTGTTTAGATCTGAACTATTTTTGGTTGTTGCCATAGCTTTTAGAACTACTGTAGTTTTAAAACATATGGCAACAAGAAAAAATAGTTCAGATCTAAACAAAATGAATTCAGATTTAAACAAAAATAACTGATCTGTAAACAAAAATGAAATTAACCCAAATCTATTGTAAATTAATACAAATTCATTGAGATCTAATTTTGTTTAAAGATTAGCTATTTTTGTTTAAATCTGAGTTCATTTTTTTAGATCTGAACTATTTTTTCTTGTTGCCATAGGTTTTAAAACTACTGTAATACTGTGAGCAAAAATCAGTGGCGCTAAAGCGCCAGTGCAATTATTTCCAAGCACTGAGGTGTAAGAAGAAAAAATAGTTCTAAATAAAAATCAATCCCCAATTCAACCCACGGGTTGAATTAGATTGATCAAGTAAATAATTCTTCAAGCCAGTAAATATCAAACCAACAACAAGATGTCTAAAAAAAGGAAAGAGAATTTTGGTTGCAGAAATCAAAATATGGAAGCTCTTGTGACTCATTCAGGATCACTAGTTGCCACACTAGAAGAGAGTGTCTGTAAGATCTGAAGCCATTTAGAAGATAGTTATAAACTAGTGCTTCCAGGACCAATATATTTATGTTGGTTAAATATAAGAAGGTTTGTAGAGTTTGAAAAGTAACTTTATCAAAGCCTAACAATTTTTAGGATATAAAATGGGGACTGAGACAATTTATTAAACCTAGGGAGATAAAATAGAGACCTGTCTTCACAATGAAAGATTGATTTAAAAATAACTTATAAATCTGGATATCAATCTGCATCAATTGTAAAACTAAAACTATTTACAATTAAAGTCTGTGTGGTACTGTAAAAATTGCTTAAATGATGATACACAAAATCAAAAGGGACTATTGTAAGATATTAAGGAAAAAGAAGAGAAAGATTTTAGATTGGAATAAAATGAGCAGATTAAAGCAAGCTTCAGAACCTAAAAAGTACCTTTTGGGTTAAAATCAAACAACCTCAACTTGAAGTTGAGAGTAGAAAGCAAAAAGGTTTTATAGATCTCAATGAAATTTGAGATGAAAAGTGAAGAGAATAGCATTAACCAAAAAATTATTAAGCTTTGGAAACCTGTCTTTGGGGAGAATGAAGGATTTATACCATAAATCTTGTTAGGGCCTAGAATGGGCCAAACTAATCCTCTGTTGCATAGGTTTAATGCCTTCAATTGAGTAATTGTACAACCAAACAATTGTGTCATCAATCAAACTGATTGACCAAAAGAAAACCTTAGTGCCAAGAGGGAAATCAAACTCTGATAAAAGCCAAACCTGAGGGCAATTTAAAACTGTTTCAATGCCAAGCAAAATAGTTTTAATTGTCCCAAACCTTCTGAAACCAAGGAATTGGGACTTGAGTTGAAGAATGACCCAATTTACCATACCAGCTTCCCCAGGGCAAAAATAGTGAATTTATACTATTAACTGACAAATCAGGGCCTGCCAATGGAGCCCAACTCAAGAATAACTCTTTGACAGCAAATAAGGAGTTTTCAGTAAGTAAATTTGCAGTTTCACAGCATGATATAGCTAGGAACACTGACAGCCCTTCCCTTGTTGACATCTTCACTTAATAATCTTTTGTTGCTTAATGCACACTGAGCATTTATACTTTGAAGGGGTTTAATTACATTATAACAAATTTTATACAGTAGTTCTCAAACATGTTGAGATAAACATATATTATTTAGTTTAGAATGCACAAACTCAGTCCAAAAATGAAATCAAAAATAGAAAGATTTTATATTAAATTACAATAGATTTGGATCCACTTTGATTTTGTTTTTAGACTGAGTTCATGTGTTCTGAACTGAATAATATATGTTTATCTCAACAGGTCTGAAAACTACTGTACTGCTGGTGCTATCAAATAGAGAGTACCTCCAGCACCAACACCAGCACTGGGAAACAGAGTAACTTTTTGCTGCCTCCAACCAACCAATTTCAGCCTTCATCCCATCTCCTAGAGTGCTGGATCAAGAGATAGTTCCTGCTCCTGCACCCTGACTCTCCTTTCCTGGTGTCCCTCTGCTCTTCTAACTTGCCCAGTCAAGCCAAACCATGAGCTCCACAGCAGAAGAACTCCCCTTGTTCCTTCTGCACCATCATATGACTACAGCAAGCTTGGGTTTGCCTACCTGACCATGCTGGGGATTGCTGAACAAGTGATTCCCCACATGAGAGTGTGGCGTCCTTGGGCTACAGCTGCCAATTATGTAATACATATGGCCCCATCATCTAATGGGCCTTCCAGGCTCAACTGTTCCCCTTGACCAAAGGCTCCCCTGGAAGCAACCCAGGCCATGAAAAATCTTGGCAAGCACTACTTAACTATTTAAAGTTAAATAGATTGGAAACAAAGACTAACTCATCAAGGTTAAAGCAACCCAGAAAAACAGCAAAGAAGCTTGTAGGCAGGAGAGATGACACAAGAGACAGAACTATGTTGTGGAGCAGGAAAACCCAGACCAAAATGCAAAAAGCTGTCAGAATTGAAGTTTGAGAGGTAGCAAAAAAGATAAGTTAAGACTTAAAAAATTAATCCTTATAGATAGTGCTTAGGTTCAAACCCCAAAAGAAGTCTTTTAAGTCTTAAGAAAGACAAAAATTAATCCAAATGGGTATAAGTTGAAGAGGGCAGCTTAAAAATGGCTGACACTAAAATTGAAACTACTACATAGGAGCAGTTAAAAACATAATCCTGACAGTATCCTTATGCTAGATAAAGTATATTATGTGGGTACACTGAAATGAGAAGTTTGGCCTTTAGTTTCTAATGTAGAGAAGCTGCCACAGTTATATAGAATTTCCTACAAGACATTTTTAGGTACAGTTACACACAAAATAGCATTGTTATATAAGGTGCTGCTGGTAAGAACCCAGGGAAGAGCAGATTTTTACCCCCTACTTGTATAGATTTAATAAAATAATACAATTTATATTAATATTCTTATGTTATAAATGATATTAAAATCCTCACAATCTATTGCCTTGTAAGATTGTGTGCCCCTTGTTACAACCAAGATTGCATATTGCCTAACAATATATATTACAATATGTAAGGGCACTCACAGAGCTACCCCATGATAGATCTAATACAATGTAACAATTTATCACCTATGTCAAAACACAGGCAATATACACAAATCAGGAGAAAAAGAAATTCCAGAAGTGAATCTCTCAATAATTTATAGTAGTTTTAAAAGCTATGGCAACAATCAAAAATAAGTCAGACTTAAACAAAACAAACTCAGATGTAAAAAAATTGAAATGGGCCCAAACCTATTTTAAATCAATATAAATTTGTTTATTTTTAATTTTGTTTGTGTCTGAGTTCATTTTGTTTAAATCTGAATTATTTTTGCTTGTTGCCATAGCTTTTAAAACTACTGTATTTTCCACTCACATCATAACTAAATCCCGCCACCATGTCACAATTTTATAGATTAGTGGATTTTTTTAATATGTTAAATGCCACTTCACAATAAACTAGTATCTGATTCTTATTCTCTGTCATTCCCTTCTGGATTGTTTTCTTTACCAATTCAAATAATGAACTATAATTAGTTAATTTAAAAAACCCTTGGTAATTTAGATACTTTTGAGGTTCCTGGAACCAGCCAAGCTTGAATACTGCCATTGCAGAGTTTGGAAGCAGACCTAAGCTCTAGGCCAGGAAGACCAAGCTTGGCAGTACTGCATTAAACAATACAGTAGACTTACAACCTGCGGTTCCAAGAAGAGCTGTTTAGGTCAGAGCAAAGTAGGTCCAGCCAGCTAAAAGGATTCAATATTTTGGGAGAAATAGGAGCCAATCCCATGGAAAAACGGGCGCTGATCAGCAAAAGTGTCTAGACACATGTCAGATGATATAAACCGGGAGAAAAACCATCATAGTTCAACAAAAAGTATATCAATGGCTAAAAGGATTGATCCAAGCTGCAAAATAAAGCCCTGATGTTGGATTTAGTTTATGAGAGCGCTTGTAAGGCTTCCAACCTCTTCAACAACAGCTGCCACTGTACCAAAGTATGTGCTCATCCATAGTAATAATTCACTGGCTCTCAAGGATACAAAAGATATAGCTAGGATTGAGATAATAGTTTTATTATTGAGGTTAAACAGGATGAGATTAACTGCTTGGAATAATAGAGTTGTGATGTCTTTTATACCCAATTATATGAAAATGAGATGATAAAGGGATTATGTTTAAGCAGTATCAACACATAAATTTGAATCAGAAATATATTGCCTGGAGAAAGGTCCTGAAAGCCAGAATTGAGGGCGTTTGGTTGACACTAGTTTGGGCTGAGACAGTCCAGTATTAATGTATATATAGGCAACCAAAGATGGTAAAGGGGAAACCAACAGTCAAAAAAGGAGTCTTGGCATAGATATCAACACAATAGCAAATACCATTGGGACTGTTGAGTATATACTTCTGGGAAGTATAATAAACAAGATAAAGGGGAAAATTTAGAAGAGAAAGATACTTTATTTGATATGAATATAGGATAATATATAGTATCATGGAAAGCCGCATACTGTCCATGTACATCATGGGAGTCATAGGGCTTATCTGAGTAATGTTTCTTCTAAGTCATGAGGCTTATTCAAGTTGTGTTTTGCTTAGGATCTGGATTGTTTGATCCCTGTAATAGATGGTTGAATGATAGTGGTGCCAATGACTTAATGATTAGTTGGTGAGCCATTTGGTGAACTACTTGGGGCGTTAATTCCCCAAGAGGGAGTAATCAAAGATGTTACAACACCTCCCACTGGGGTGCTGGAAGGTTAAACCTTGGGAATTTTCTTGAGAGTGTTGGGGATACAGGCTTGGTATTGATCTAGTCTGGTGTTGGGAACAGGGATTCTGGTGTTGCGCTGAGCTGCACTTGCTTTTCACAGGCAGAGTTGGCCATGATGCATGCGTTTTAATTCAGTTTGGGCGCCAATTCTTTTGATGAGGTAGGTATTGTTGGTTTCAACCTCCATGGCAATGCCTGGCCCACGTAACCCTGGATCCAACTTATGCTGATTGTGATTGAAAACCCAGATTTTGTCCCCAACTTGGAATCTTTCTTGTTGCAGTGGGATTGTCTCTTGCTTTATCATTTTACGTTCCATGTCTTCCTGGTCTTTCCTATCATGCTGTACGTTGGACTTACTGTTGTCTGGCACCTTTTTAGGCAGAGGTAATTGTGGTCCTGCAGTAGTGCTAACAATGGCGGACTTATGCTCATAGCCAAGTTCATACGGGCTTTTGCCCATATTACAATTGACTTGTGTTATGCACACCATGAGTTCTGTTGGCAGCATGTCAACCCAGAATTTTGGATTGTTAGCAGATAACTTACTGAGGGCTTTCACTAGTGAGCTGTTTAGTTGTTCTACTTGTCCATTTGCTTGTGGGTGGTAAGGGCTGGCTGTGATATGTCTTATTCCGTTTTTGGCGAGGTAGATATTGGTGTTAATGGTGTTAAGTTTGGTGCCTCCGTCTGTGATCAGGAGGTCAGGTTTTACAAACTTGGCTATGATCTCTTTCCAAATAAATTGTCTCCCATCATTGCCTTTGTGTTCCTTTGTAGCTTGTGCCACAGGCCATCTGGTTGCATAGTCAATAGCTGTCATGATGTACTTTTTGCCTTTGTTCTTGCCAGGAATTGGTCCCACAATATCCAGCAACCATACCTTGAAGGGTTGTGTGATGGATACTAGTATTACTGACTTGGGTGGTGCCTTGGATCTGGGTGTACTTCTCACAGACTTTGCATTGTTCTAATAATTCCCTGATTCATCTAGCATGTTGGGCCACCAGTAGCGTGCCTTGAGGTATTCATGCAATTTTCTACTGCGGGTGTGCCCCAGGTCTCTGTGATATTGGAGGATTGTGTCAATCTTTTGTGTTGACAGGACGTAAGGTACAGTGTCCTTTTTGGGAGTATTTGGTATAATGTGCCATACACGTTTTTGAACAGAGGTTTGTTATTAAGGACCTTCTCTTGAATGTCCATTGGGGTGCCAGGTGGGAACCCTTCTAGGACATTCCCCATGATCAAAATGGGCCAATCAGGGTCCCCATCAGCGCATACATGTTTACTGTACAACCTTGATAGGGCGTCCTCAGTAAGCATTTCCTTGCCTGGCTTGTATTCAATTTGCATTGGGTATCTCTGTATCAGGCTCATCCATTCAGCTTGTCTTCTTGATAAGTGTTGTAGTGTCTTGAAGAATATCAACAATTTGTGGTTGGTGAGGACTTTGAACATTTAGGCTCCTTATAGATAGCATTGCCACTTTGTGAGGCAGTGTATGATGGTTACCAACTCCTTGGTATGCATGGGGTATCTTTGTTTGCCATCAGATAGCTTCCTTGACTTGTACTCCAGCAGAGGAAGTCTTTTTCTGCTGTTTGGATACAGAGTACTCCTCCAATGGCGTAATCAGAAGCATTGGTTTCTATTTCATAGACTCCCTTGCAATTCAGGTGTTGAAGGATGGGGCAGTGACCATGTGTTCCTTTAGTTGGCAGAAGTGTTGGTCTTGTAGCGGTGTCCAGAAAAATTTGGTTGTTTTGCCCAAAATAGCAGACAGGGGGCTGATAGGGCACTCCAGTCAGGGATAAACCTTCTTACATAGGCCACCATTCCAAAGAATGTGCGGAGTTCACTCTTATTTCTTGGGGCTGGCATTTCAGTTATGGTGTGTATCTTGTCTGGGTCTGGTTTGATTCTTTCCTTGCTGATAATGTGGCAAAGTAATAGAAGTTTTGACAAGAAGAAGTCACCTTTTGAAGGTTTGGCAATGAGTTGGTTTTCTTTGAAGGCGCAGAGGACCAGTCAGACATCTTCCCAGCGTTGTTTTAAGGTTGGACTATAGATGAGGATGTTGTCTAGGTAGATGATTGCTTATTTTCCAATGTGTTATTTGAAAACCTTGTTCATGAAAGTCACAAAGGTGCTGGCATTTTTTTCATACTTAAATTGAGAACAATACATTCAAAGGACCTGTACTTTGTTCTGATGTGGTCTCTAGAATGTCTTCAGGTTTCACGCAGATTTGGTGATAGCCTGCTGGCAGATCAGTTTTTGTGAAGATTTGGGACCCCCAGGGCGTCAAAAAGGACATTGATCAGGGGCAGGGGATATCTATTCTTAATTGTGACTTCATTGAGTGCTCTTTAGTCTGTGACTAGGCAGAGTCCTCTGTCTTTCTTTTCTATAAAGAAGACAGTATCACCAAAAGGCAATTTGAAGGTCAAATGAGGCCTTTTTCAAGGGCTTTATCCAGATAGGCTTTTGAGGCATTGTCTTCTTGGGGTGTCTGAAAATAGATAGGGAGTGCCTTTGGTACACTTCCCTTGAGGTTGTTTTTTTGTTGTATGCCATGGTTGGGTGTTAAGCCTGGTAAGGCTTCTTGGAAGATAAAGGGGAAGTCACTGACCAGCTTTTCTTGGATGTAGTCTTTCTCGCGTCTGGCTTCCGTATTTTTAGAGTGGATAACCTCATACTTGAAGGTGTTTAACTGATTTTGCTAGGATCTGTTTCCTCTTCTGCTTCTATGATTTTCACAAACATGTTGTCCCTCATAAGAGTGTCAAGATGAGTTGGGTAAACATGGTGGTGTGCTTCACCTTGTTGAATGGTATGGGTAGTGCTATCCCAGTCAATGTGAGGTTTGGTCTTTATCATCCAATCTAAGCCAAGTATAACATCATACTTGAGGATTAGTATGATAGGGCCACTGAGCATAGCCTGCATGCCTCCAAATCAGGCACAGAAAGGGGTTGCTTCTTTGGTGGCTGGTGTGCTTTTGTCATCTGCCATGACAACTCTCTTGATGTTGCTTTGGATTGTGGGTAATTTCATGAGGTTGGCAAATTTCATGGCAACAGGGGATTGGTCTGCTCCAGTGCCAAATAGTGCCGTGCCCTGATATCTGCAAAAGCAGAAAGGATAAGTGAGGAGTTCATTTCCTGTTTGGGCAACAAACAGTAGCGGATTGCTGATGGGTACTTGGATCATGATAATTGAATCCACCTCTTGGTCTCTGTACAAGTCTTGTAGAGTGGGGGAGGGCGGCTTGCCTAAGCACTCCCCTGAGATTTCCCTCCTCAAAGTATCTTCAGTGCTTTCCTGGTTGGCTCGTGCAGTGGGATTCCCCTTTTGAGGATGGGCGTTGTTGGCTCAGTTGTTTTGCTTATTAGGTCAAGGGTCCTTCTCTGCTGGGGCTCTCCTTCTGTTTGTTTGTCACATGTAGGTTGTCAGATTTTTGAGCTGCGTGCTTTCCTTCCAAGAACACATCCTTGAGGTTCTTGTAGCAGGTCATATCAAACTGACATCTAATGTGTGTGGGGGAGGCCATTGTAGAAGTCTAGTCATGGTCCAGGCTCATCAAAGTTGATGGTGTTGGGAGCTCAGCCAGGTAAGTCTTTGCATGCTGCAATGTAATCCTTGATTGCTCCTGTCATTTCAAAGGTTCTGAGTTCTGTCATGATCACCATGCCAGATTCTTTCATGGAAAACTTTTGAGAACGCGGCTTTGAACACCTCCCAGTTTTCTTTCTGAGCGGGGTGTTGTTCTAGTCATTCACTTATAAAACATGAGGCAGTCCCCATGACACAGAGGGCAACTTCACTGGCCCAGAGTCTATGGGTGTGGTCCACTTGGGTAAATTTGCTTTGTGTGTTGTTAATCCAGAGGGTGGCATTTTCCCGGTGGAACCCTGTGGATGTCCCAATTTCTGCATAGCGTAGGCGTTGAAAAACAGTACTGGTTATCTTGGGCACCTGCAGGGTTGCAGAAGTTGGAGGCAGGTTCAGGGGTTTACAAGCGTGGAGAAGGTTGTACTGTTTGATGGGGACAAGGACGTTGTGGAAGATGACAAAGCCTGCAGGCACATCCTGTCCTTCTTTGTAATCTCTCCAACCTGCGGGGAGGGCCATTTGCTGGATCCTTTTCTTAAGAGCAATTCTTCCTTAAAGTTGCGTAGGTGTGGATAACCTACCTGTGCTACCACTGTTGAGTATATACTTCTGGGAAGTATAATAAACACAAAAAAGGGGAAAATTAAAAAGAGAATGATAATTCATTTGATATGAATATAGGGTATTTTATAGTATCATGGGAAGCCACATACTGTCCATGTATGTCATGGGAGTCATGGGGCTTATCTGAGTAATGTTCCTCTTAAGTCACCAGGCTTATTCAAGTTGTGTTCTGCTTAGAATCTGGACTATTTGATCCCTGTAATAGATGGTTGAATGATTAGTTGGTGAGCCATTTGGTGACTCATTCAGTGAACTAATTGGGGCGTTAATTCCCTGAGAGGGAGTAATCAAAGATGTTGCAACAATAGTATCATAGAAAGCCACATACTGTCCATGTATGTCATGGGAGTCATGGGGCTTATCTGAGTAATGTTCCTCTTAAGTCACAAGGCTTGTTCAAGTTGTGTTCCGCTTGGGATCTGGATTGTTTGATCCCCATAATAGATAGTTGAATGATAGTAGTGCCATGACTTAATGACTAGTTGGTGAGCCATTTGGTGATTCATTTGGTGAACTACTTGGGGCGTTAATTCCCTGAGAGGGAGTAATCAAAGATATTGCAACAGGACTTAAATCCCAGCCCTGACAAGTACAACCTCAACTAGTGAGGTAAAAAACTCAGCCTGCCAGAAAACCTCCATAGGATCCAAACCAGATAACAAAAAACCAAACATCTATACAAACCAGCCCTCATACTTCTAGCAGCATATCCCATGGGAACATACAACCTATATCATGAAGCAGAGGCATAACTTTCTGAGCGTCCATTCTTGGGTGAAAGCAATCAGATATCCCAAATATATCAATAAGTATTGTTAAAGTTTCACAACTACAACTTAGAATAATCAGATATACCCCTTAACCCCTGGTTGAAATGAACAGTACCGGCTACAAGATATTATGCCGCTAAATTTAGACGGGTACAGATCATCATAAATTGGTTGCATAGCCAAAGCAATACAGTTTCATTCTATACTTTGACCTTATACCAAGATGAACCTCCCCCACCACCAGAGCCATGGGGGTGGGAGAGTACACAGAAGGCATGGATCCACCTGCAGGCTGAAGGGGATAGTTGGGGTAGTCCAAGATATGGGAGATGTCAGTGGATCCAAGCCAGTGGATGGAACCCAAGCCAGGTAGATCCAGCAAAAAAAACTCAGGTTAATCAGGATGGATGGGCAGGTAGGATTGATATGGAAGATATAAAGGTATCCAGGAAGGCCAACCCAGCCACCACTGCTAGAAAAGGTGAGCAGCATCACTATTGCTGAAAGGGTGTGCTGAAGGGATGGTCACGTGCCCTACCAAGATGGTGTTCCTTTTGGGATAGTAGAGGATGTAAATCCTACTCTGGATCCCACATACAAGCCTGATGTGAGTTGCAGTGAAGGGCAAGATGCCAACAAGGGCCACAGTATTATCAAAATGTGAAGGGGCAGCCAGAGCTCAAAGAGGTCACAGCATCTTAAAGCCAAGTGTTTAGGCTGGGTGCCAAGAAGAGCCTGATAAGCTGACCCCTACCTCCAGAACCCTGACTGCATTGGGATCCTAGACCCTGAGCACAGAACCTTGTAAAGCTTATACCAGATCCCTGCAGCTACAGAAGGAAGGGTGCAGCAACCATTGGTGGATTGGGAAGATCAGCCCCTAGGCTGTACACCAACTTTCTGAAGACTGGTAGAGCTCTTGTTACAGAGAGACCCAAGTGGGGGTCATCTGTCCTGAACAAGGGGCAGGTCTGGGCAATGAACCTGGGGATTTCCTGGAACGGCCATCTTTAGCTGGCAGATGTACAGGCCAAGGTCACCCCCAGTTTCTTTAACTGTGGCCTTGATTTGATTTCAACACTGGGGGTTGGAGGATAAAGGCTTTCCTGGAAAAAAACTCGGGGTATCTCCATACAACTGGGATAGCCCAACAGACATCAGGCCCCCCTAAGTATGCCAAAGTGCCCGCTGTTCTAATGGGCAGGGGCGCTGTAAACTCTAGCAAATTGATGAAGTGTCATTTGCTCCTCTGTGTGCAATGTGTACAGCTATGTGCCCAGATGTGTCAATGGCAGTGTAGATGATGTGGGTTAGTTTGGGCTATGGCCTACTTGATAAGTAGCCCCTCTTGGTCCCCTAGTACCCAGCTGTACCAGGTGATCAAGGGTTCCCAAAATAGCTGGAAATTCATCATGTTTCTCTGATTGGTGTCTGGGCGGAGAACTCAAGTCCTGGCTGGTGGTGGCCAAAAGCCCTTGATCCAGGAGTTTGGGATCTTACCCTGGACGGTATAACTCGGATTTGTAGGTATGAGCTGATCTTGCTTAAACATGGTTTGTTACCATCTCCTCTCCTTAGAGCTGGGTATGAAAGCTATCACTGCTCTATTGTTTTAAGCAATTTGGTCTCCTCCTGTTTAGGCTCATCAATAAAACAGTTACCTTGATCTGAGCGGTATCTTGCTTATGCTTGGGAAGCAGGGCTTGCATCCCTGGGGATACCTGGTAGGTTCACCAGCCAGAAGGAATGAACTACTTGGGGTGGTTTCAATGAAGGGATTTCGGTTTGAGGAAAGGAATCAAAGATGTTGTGATAATAGATGTCTTTTATAGTTTAGCTTGGGTGTTGGTATAAGAGTGATGAGTTATTAGATGTGATAAGTTTATTATTTCTAAGTGGGTGGCTAGTATGTGGAGCTCTTGGTGGTGTAGGAAGGTGATTCGGCTGGAGTGTCGGTACCGCCAGAGCTCTCGGTTGTGATAGGAGTTTCATAATCAGTTTGGCCTGTGGATTGGCTGGGTGCCTGGTATTCAGGTTGGCCTTGGGAAGTATTAATTCCTTCTGAAGCTGCTGTGTTGGATTCCCCACCTTGGCTGTCTGCTGTGTTGAACTCTCCCCCTTGACTGTCTGCTGTGACTGATTCTTCATTGTATTGGCTATTTCTGGACTCTTCAATGGCACTTGTCTTCTCAGAGTTTTGTTCGTCTCCTTGTTCAGCTGTCTCCTCCTCCTCGGTGGTGGTAGTGGTAGTAGTTTTTTCTTGGGGTGTTTTTATGGATCCTCCTGCTTGCGGCATATCTCCGCTTGACCCCCTGCCTTCAGGACTGTATTCTACTCCAGCTAGCGTATCACCGCTGGAGCTGTTGCCGTTGACACCACATCGTTTACAGCGTCCGCTGTTGCCATTGCATCCTTCACAACCTGAACTGTTGCCAATGGGGCCACCTTTATCGCCGCCGGAGCTGTTGACACCGCATCTTTTGCAGCGTACACTGTTGTCATTACATCCTTCACAACCAGAACTGTTGACATTGGGACCACCTTCATTGCCACCTGAACTATTGGCACTGGGCCCGCCTTCATTACCACCCTCCTCAGTAACATCTTCGGTGGTGGTGATTGAGGAAGATCCAGCTTTGGGAGTTTTTAGTAAACCACCTTCTTCAGAAGTGATTTTCTCAGTCACCACTTGCTGGCGGCCAGAAGGAGCATAAGTCTTGGATTTGGGGGAGTTGTTGAGGCTAGCTTGCAGCCTGCTGTTCTGCTGTGCGTCGTTGCTAATGTAGTTGTTGACAATGATCTTTGTAGGAACCGAGGGTTGCTTGGGGAAGGTGTTCTGGATGTTGATGTTGTTCTCCTTGGAAGATTGGTTGCTGACTTTGGTGTCGCTGCTGGACCCTGTCTTGGCATTGGTACCTGCCTTGGCTTGTAAAGAGCCCGATACTCCGGCCCGACCAAGGTTTCCTGTGCCCGCACTTGCTCCCTGAGAAAATCTTCCTCCAGGTCCCCGGTTGCCTCTTCCGGCGAACCTTTCACTAGGTTCTCCCCCGCGGCCCTCATATCTGTCCTCAAAATAGTCGGTCCGGGTGCTTGTGGATGGGGCGCGGGGAGGTGCTCTGAGGCGGCGACCACGGTTGCCCGCGTATCCTTGGTCATATCCGCCGTATTGTCCTCCTACCTTGCAGGAAGAATCATATGCTGGATTGCAGCCTCTAGATCGGCGAGGAGAACCACGGTTGCCCATGTATCCTTGGTAGTATCCACCGTATTGTCCTCCAGCATTACAGGAAGAATCAAAGGCTGGGTTGCAGCCTCTAGATCGGCGAGGAGAACCACAGTTGCCACCGGAGCATCCAGGGGGATAGCAGTAGCCATCAGGATCTGGGATGCACGATGGAGGGCTACGGGGAGGATTGCAGTTTCCATTGGGGCCAGGGATGCACGATGGAGGACTGCGGGGTGGATTGCAGTTTCCATTGGGACCGGGAGTACAAGTGACGCAGTTTCCATTGTAGCAGCTGGTAAAGATATTGCTGCCGCCACTGCTTGCGGCATTGGCGTTGTTTACGCTGTTGGCGTTGTTGTTGGCGTTGTTATTGGTGTTGATGTTGATGTTGTCGTTGTTGTTTGCATTGTCATTAGCATTGTTATTTGCGTTGGCAGCGTTAAGCATGGCAAGCTTCTTCAGCTTCCAGAGAAGGAACCGTCTCTCCAAGCCGTGGTTAGGCACCGCGCCCACTCCCACCATCAAAGCCACAAGAACATTAATTTTCATTTCACAACTTTTCCCTTCCCACCCCTTCCCCTTTATACCCTTCCAAACTAATTCACATGCCTTATTCAGTCATGATCGCCCAAATAAATCCTATTTTAAGTTTAAATTAAAACCATTACTACCTTTTAATACCAGCCTATGCCAAGCACCACCTCGCTAGTTTGGAATGGCATAACTTTCTCAATATAAATATTCATATTAAACCATTTTATTTCACAACTAAATTATTTCGGCCTAGCCACGTCTCACCCATACACAATGGATTTTGCCATTTCACTAATCATCCAATTCTACATTAAAATCAGCCATGCCATCTCCAGCTGCCATTATTCAACCATGCCACCCCAGCATGCGAATCCAGCGCGTTAATATAAATTTTATTAGGGTCGAGGTGATCGGCGAGCGAACCCAAGGCCCACCAGGCTAAAGTAATTGTCCACGTAGATGCGTGAACTCAGCATAAGTACATGGAGAGGGTCTACCCTTGGCATTTAATGCTCAGCTGATCTTCTTTTATCCTTGACTCGGTCCCCACCAACTCGAGCCTTAACGAACCAATCCCTCAAACAACTAATTGGATTGCATCCCATTGCAGCGATCACTAAAGATATCCCATCAAACTGCATAACTAACTTGATATCATAGAACTATTATTCACCCTCCCCTGTTAAAAACATGTATTTATTAAAACCCAACCAAGACCTTACCAATCAAAAACCGCAGGGTAGCCCAACTACCCATGGATTCCTAGCCCCTTTCCCCTGCAGCTGGTGAAATCGACCCCCTTCACCCGATAGATCTAGCATCGCCACCCGGTCGCTGAGATGGGGTTTGGGTACCTTAACTCAATACAGGTCAGCAACCCCATCTCAAACCAAACCTGAGATCTCATACTATACCCCAGAATCAAGCCTTGGTACTTCCAATCATCACAGCAGCATTATTGATATCCATATCCAAGATTATCACCTTCACCTGTACTCAGCTAACTGGATACAGTTACCCTTGGATCCACTCACCAGCCCCAGTATCCGCTCTTGGAAGGGGTACAAACAAGCATCCCAACCTGGTCCCAGGTTCAACTTCTGGGACCGTTGGCTGTATATGGATGTAACCCGCTGGGCTTGACCATACTCAGAGCTTCCCCCGTGGACCGGCCAGGCAATCCAATGGCAGCAAAGCATTAAATCCCCCAACCCCCTAGGGCTGGAGCACTATTTCTACCGCCCCAATAAACTCTTAGAAATCCTCACT
Organism: Entomophthora muscae; assembly: GCA_014839935.2. Classification (NCBI taxonomy): domain Eukaryota; kingdom Fungi; phylum Entomophthoromycota; class Entomophthoromycetes; order Entomophthorales; family Entomophthoraceae; genus Entomophthora; species Entomophthora muscae. The sequence continues at coordinate 59,036 of QTSX02006578.1, forward strand.
CATTTCTCAAACCTGAGTGGGATCCCAACCAACCAAACCAAACTCTGGGTAGGCAAGTCTCCAGAAAATCTCCCCTGGGATGTAGCCTTACAAGATCCCAGCCCTCTGCCAAGTCCAAGGGAGAAGAAAGATGAGGGAGAGGGGAGGAGACTTGGAAATTTGAGAGGGGAGGGAAAGGTAACCCCAGCATGCAAAGTTGCTAGATATAACAGCTACAGATAGGAGTTGAGAGAGAGGATGTAGAAGTATAGCGTTGTTGAAGCAAGGAAACATGCTTTTTTAACCTCTGCAATAATTTACCACAGGGTGGCCCTGAGAATTGAGTCGGTTCAGTCAGATACACCTAGAACAAGAGGCCATCCCAATAGAGTAGGGTTAGCCTGACAACACTGGAGATGGTGGGGGTGGGATCTCCAGACAATCAGACCTGACAGTTGCCCTAATTCAACTGAAAATCTCACCATGTTCAGCTCTCAGGGACAACTTTCAAGCAGACAGGGTAGAAGACCTTTATTACAAGAGGGTTGAGGTCCAAAGCTAGCTGGGGGTCAGAATTCCTAGCAAAGTCAAGGGGACATACCTTAATTTCCTGGGACGAGAAAAGAGAGCTTCCTTTCAGGGAAATTGGAAGGGTCCACTTGAAGATCATAACATTCAATAAAGATGTGAATAGACCTGTTTTTGTTCAGAGCAAGAGTCCTACATGTACAATAGATGGGGTGTGAGAAGGATCTGCTTGAAGATCATAAAGGCCAATACAAACATGGATAGACCTGTCTTTATTCAGAGCAAGAGTCCTACATGTACAGTAGACAGGGAGGGGATCAGTCATAAGATAGACAAGGGGGCCGGTTGGGTTTGGGCCCATACTGGGATCATAAAAATTGAGGGGTATGAGCCAGAATGTATGAACATTCCAGCCAATCCATCCAAAAGGCATGGGCAACTGTTGAAGCGGGAATCACACCCAGCCCAGCCTTTGCAAAATTTCAATCTGCGCACTGTACTGAAATGGCATTGATAGCATCATTCACAGAACATCTGGCCAGACCTGCAGAGGCTGGTTGGGATCTGGGTGAGCTCTGGGGCCAACCAGCAGGAAATTCAACCTTGCCCCCAACAGTAAATAGCTCATGGTTCCAGCAGCAACTAGGAGGCTGTCCCCAACTATCCCAGGAGACCAAGGGGTAAAATCAGCTGAACCCCAAAATGCAGTAGGTAAACCCTTATGGTCAAAGTTATTAACCAGGTTTAACCTTTTTAGGTTAGATGATAGCAAAGCAGAGCACTTTACAGCTCCTGCACCCATTCAAGGGAGGTGATGGGATAGGGGTGGAAGGTTGAACATCCCAAAACCAATCAACTAACAATATGAGGGAGTATGGGTGTATTTCTTGAGCCAGGAAATCTGGACAAACTTTAGATATAAGAGGCTGCAGGGAAACCTGGCCCAGCTGGAATTGAGGGACCTATCTTGGAGGCACACAGCGCTGCTCCCAGTTGCTCTTGCGCACAATATCTAACCCTGGTGCCTCTTGGGTGGGGCATCTTTTAAAGAAGAAGTCTGCAAGCAATATTGCGGGGGCTGTTCTTGGAATTGCTTGGTAAATCTTTAGATAGCCATCCTAACACAATCCAGTAGAGATCCCCAAGCATTTGGTAAGAGTTGAAGTAGAGGCCTTGGGAGAGGCATAGATTTATGGTTTGAGCCCATACCAGAGTTTTCTTACACTTCAAGGGGTCCTGCTGACCTCTAACAGTGTCTATTAAAATCCATCCCCTTGGCAACAAAGGTCTAATTCCCTTCCAACCCCCACCAGGCCAAGAAAACTTCTCAGAGTGTTAAGGATATGTTCAGCGGAGCCCTTGAAAAGATATATAATGTTTATCAGGTACAGCTGACATGGTAGTTTCTGACCCCACCAGATTAGATCACATTAAGCACTAAAAAGATGGAGCTCAAGGTTCAAACACAAATGATAAATAATACCCAGGTTTAAGCCTCACCATTGGCAAGAGCTGGGTTTGGCTCAACCAGCTGTTGTGACAGAAATTGCGGGATAGTATGAAGCCGTTTCTAAGTGATGGGGAATTACCACCCAAATCCACATAGAATTAATGATTAACCACCAACGTGGCTTCAAATATCTTTTTGTAAAATTTCCAATTGTAATACCAGAATTAAGCAGAACCATTAATCCTAACCAAAGTAGCCCAAGATAAATGGCCTGAGACAACATCAACAAATCTCCAGAGTAAAATTCTGGACATTGGGAGGCTACACAATTTTCAGTTTCAAGAATGGGGGGAGGAGCTGCAAAATTGGCTGGCGCAAAATTAACATTGGGCGGCACCGACGACAAAGTTCCGACTGCAGGATCCCATCTTCCAGAAATGATTCTGTCAAGAATCAGATTGTACGGAATATATTGTAACAACCCAATCACAGGATGCATTTTTAAAAAGTAAATTAGAACTTGGGATAAATGATTTTTATTGAGTAAAATTTTAGGAGGACTCAACTCTTAGAGTTGAAACAGTGAAAATTATTCAATATATATCAGAAAAATTGACTAAGCAATACCACCTGAGTCTTGACCTCCTATTCATTCCGCATTGTCAAGTAAGTATCTGGTCCAGGTTGCAAAGAACCCTTGTATAATTAGTTTCTGACAACCATGCTGTTTGACAAGCTCATATTGGGTGACCCTCAAATTACGCCAATTTATCAATGTCAATTTGAAAAGGGGAACCGGTTTCAGCTGACAGACTGGAGCAGCCATAACCCATTTTTGATTAGCTGTTTGATTTAAATCCGTTAACTTGGTCAATTTTGATAAAGGTTTTCTGGCTTTTTGAGCCTTCTTGCTTGGGCAGATAATACCTGGCATGATGGAACCTACCGTGACAGCTGTTGGGCGGGGATTTTAAAGAAAATCACCTGTAAAAGGCTTTAAAAAGCCTACACGGTGTAACTGGGCCTATTTTTGCAAAAGAACACAGCCAAACAATGTTTCAGGATGTCATACTTGCAGATTGTGCCATTTGACACCGTTTGAAGTTCCCAAGAAGCCCAAACTCAGCCAATTAGAGGCTGGCCTCCAAGGCAAGCTGAAGGATCTGTATAGCATATGGCATACCTAATAAATACCTTAGCTTTCATGGTATAAGCAGTTAAATCTCTGATACTTCCACCCAAGCTCCAGATGCCTGGTGCTCCCTTGTCATATGTGTTTCACATATTGATGGGCATGAATTTGGGATCTTAACTTCTCAGGCTTTGGAAACTTCTCTGCCCCTGATCTTCCTGCCCCTGACCAATTTGAGTATGGACCTGTACCCCCATCAGCAACTTTTATTCTCTTTGAGGGATTGGACTTTCTGAACTTATCATTTACTTGATTCAGTCATTTGACCCTTTTCTGATCTTGGGTAAGCTTTCTCTTAGAGTTTTGACCCTGAAAACTCTACAGATTGCAAAGATATTTAGCCTTTGGCCAGTCATCTCTAGCGCTATTGGTTATGGCAAGATCAAACAGTATTTTTCCTTAACATAAAATGATATCTGGTTATATGGCTTTCTGCCTCAGGAGGATGAAACTCTCCAACAATTTCTTGCCAGCACCCTGGGCAAGGGCTTTATATATCCCTCACCGGCTCTTTATAATTTTATAGCTTACTTTTGCTGATAAAGAGAATAACTTCTTGCCCTTAGCTATATATTTTCACACCCCAAGCAAAGCTATATTAAAGAATAAGTACACTCTGCCAATGATAGATGATATTCTGGTACAAATTAAGGGGTGAAGATATTTAGTAAGATCCATATCATACCAGGGTACAACCAGGCTCACATTGCCCTGGGGGTATGGCCAAACCAGCTGTTAGATGGCTAGGATAAATGTAAATGCTGGGCCATTAAATTTACCATGGCAACCCCTGGCCACCCTTTCTACACTCATGAAAAAAGTTGTTAAAGATCAGATTGGAAAGGTTTGATAGTGTACATGGCTTTGAAATTTTCTTGGATCCCCTGGCCTGGAATAGGATGCTATTCCTGGTTTGAGACAAGAAATTGAGAAAGATCCCTGCCAGACCTTGGGACTTCTGGGAGGGCTTGGCTCACCCTGTGGGAAGGAGGTTCTTACTGGCCTGGTTATATAATATAATCATAGCTCCCTGTGGCTGTCCACTCTAACCCCCAAAGATCACCAATCAAGTTAAACTGCTTCTGGGTCACAGTTAGGGATTATTGGAAAGAGAATACCTGTAGCCAATCTGATCCCTCCCCATCTCTAACCACAATCATCTGCAGGATTCAGATTTCTCTGCCAAACTGTCTCACACCCCATCAGATCCCTGCCTGTTTCCAGTTGAAACTCTTTCAGTCCCTGCATCAAAATCTGGAAACCCTTTTATTCCATCCAATCAGAAAGCCTTCCCAACTCACATTAGGAAGGGGCCCAAAATTCAATATTAATCCCCTTTAAAAATACCCAGCAAGTGTTGTAACTATGCTGTTTTAGCAGAGTTACAAGGGGAAAAATAATTGGAAACAAGATAATATTCTTTATTAGGATATTGAATTTTTATAGTTGCTGTGAATTGAGATATTAGGAACATATGGAGATAACTTGGCTGAATGGTTATGGGGGTGGCTTGATCCTTGTAATGATTCAAGCGCTGAATCAAGCCCTCTACCATACATGGATTGTCCTTTGGTCATGTTGCTGTATTTGGAAATTTGAGTCATCTTCTGTATTTGGCTTTGGGTCACTGGTAAGTTAGGTTGCGGGTCACAACCCTGTTTAGTTGGAATCTTGCTGGGGGGTTGACCTCGTTGTTTTGAAACAAGGTATCCTGGGGTCCTTGCTGGTCAGATTTTTAAAGTTAATCCTACCAAGCTTTGGTTTGAAGCCTCCTCACTTTTTATTGCTTGATATAGCCCTGAGACTCCTGGCACTTCCTCTCCTATTCTCCCTATTAGTAGTTGGTTAGTTAGTATCAATTTCATTAATTTTTATACAGGATATGTTGAGGTTAAGCTCATGAACTTAAATTTGGATTCAGAGTTATATAAGAAGCTTACCTGGTTGCTTCTACCCTCATTGAATATCTGCTCTTGCTCTCACCTCAGCATACCTGAAACCAGAGCTACCCAATCCTGTGTAAAGCTCTTGACCCATTTCTGGGGTATTTGCTCTTTTTTGTTAAAGTTCACCACCTGAACTTTATTTTTTATTATTAATCCACTCCCTGGGAAAGCTTTTAAAGGCCTACACAGACATGATGGTTTTTTACCTGAACCCCCTAGTTTTTACTTTACCTCCTAAACCAATGATGCCATGGTTTGTCTCACCTAGTATAAAAGACCAGTGGATATCTTTAGCTCACTGTGTGAGATTCAATCCTCAATTTTGTTTATATAATCCCCAGGCTTGCTCCAGCAAGTTTGAAATCTGGTTATCTTTTTTGAATGTATGATAAAAGAGCTCTCACTGGGTAATGCTTCTCCCTTTTGAGAGCATTGAGAAAGGTCCTCTTGTTGTAACTCACTACTGTTCAATCAGGGGACTCATGGTTCAAGACCCAAGGCATATCATCAAGTAGTGCTGGAGAGCTCTATTAAGACACCCCCTTTAATGGTCAGACCTCCTGATTATAACTTGACTTTCCATCATGTCCTTTAACACCTACTTCCCCCCTTTCTTGCAGTTTTAGGGCCAAAAACTGGCCAGGCAGGGTACTTTATTACCAAAATGTGTTTCTCTGGCTAATTATAAAATTGACCAATTGGCTTCTAAACCAAATAAAAGTTATGGAGTTTCTAATCCTACACTATACTGTCAGGTATTCAATCCTGGGGCCAAACTAACTTGGTAAATGTGCCAAATTGTAAAACCCCTGGCTATAAAACATTTTGGTTGGCCAAACTTCCAAAATCTGAGTGAATGGGGGATCAGGAGGTACTAATGGCCATTCAAATCCAGAGATACCACAAGGATAAAAATGATGGATTGATTCCCCTAAACACTGTAGATGACCCCTTAGACCCCCAGCCAGGCAAGTAGAACCACCCATCAGTCAAAATGAATTCATTGTCAATTCAAGATTAAGCTTTCTGACAGGATTAGTTGATTGTAAGGATTGAAAATACTTCCAGCATAAAAATATTGTTGGATGATGAGGAAAAGAAACAGAAATATTGGCTTTTAGCTCATCTTCATAAAATTAAGATAATTTATTTACCTTGGAACAATCAATTAGGGGCCTTGAAACCTTGTGTGTTTAACAACCAGTTTATTAACAATATTTATGGGACCAAACTGCATACAAGTCAAGAGATGTTTACCAGGCTTTTTAAGGATTATGATTCACTTTGGGATTTAAACTTGGGTCTTCTGACCAGCATTAAAACAGCTATATTGAAGAACTTTTTGGTTAATAGTGAAAGAAAAAGCTTACCTTAGTTTTGAATTCAAAAACAGGCACTGTAAAACTACAACAATTTATACAGCCGCTGGGTTCAAAAACAGTCCACAAAAGCAACCAATCAGCAAATCAAAGTATAGGAGAAGTTAAATCCACTGATAAGATTTTACAATAAGAAATGAGTGTCTAGAAGAATGATGCAAGCACCAAGGAACTACATCACAATACAGATGAATTGTCAATCATTCTCTCAGCTTGGACACCCCAACAGCTCTCCATTCATTACTTGCAATTCTTGATTCAACTAGAAGGTTTGACTGCTGCAAGCTGCATCCTGAAATCCTGATGGCAGCAGTCAAACCAAAATGACCAAGCAGCAAACAAATCATTGGTGATTTACTCAGCTAAAATTACACCACACATTATTCCACTTCCTCAAGTCAAACTTCCTAGTATTTAGTAAGAGGCACTGGGAGTTTACCCAGTGCTCTAACAACTTCAATTCTCTGAATCAATAAATTTGGATTTCTAAATTTTTTACTTGGTGAATTAGTAGATTCTAAATTAAAATTTCAGATGACCTGGAAGCAAAAACTCCTTCTGCTTCTGCTCTGCCTAGTCTTATGATATCCTGTAGCTGAAGGTCCCAAATTTGACTCCAATATTTGAGTAAAGGATGCTACCAAATCTTTGGCTTAAGATTATCTTTATACCAAGCATCAGTTCCCGCCTAAATGTGATTTAAGTAATCCTCTAACTTATTAGCCTTCTCCTTGCCTCCCCTGGTAATTTGTCCAGGAGATCCTTGGTATGTCTTGATTTATGTTGCAATATACTATGGGTTGACTCATTTTCTTCCATTCTTGTAAAGTTCCTAGGCCTGTCATTAGCTCTTGATAGGGGTATATTTCCCAGACCATCAAAAAGGCAGGCCACATGCAGGCAAAGCCTCTTCAAAACCTGGAGGACCTGGCCCACATTATGGAAAAGCATTTTGTACTGGCTTTCACAGCTGAAACCCCTTCCCCTTCACTGGAGTTCCCTCCAACTGCAGAGCTTACTTTGATCCAGCTGGATTGTTTGCTTTCTTGGTGTTTTCCTGTCTTGAAACAATTGCCAGGACAACAAGAAAACGTGGACCACATTGTACAGGGCTTGGCTAACCCGCGACCTGGGAAATTGGGGATAAAATTCCACAATCAGCAGAATCCTGGTCAAGAAATTCCTCCAGCCCAGGAGTTCCTTGGCCCAAAGTAATTGGTTTTAGGAGAAGCCAGTTGTGACGTCAAAGGCAGGCATTAGGGGTAATGTGCACCCTGAGTCCCTGGAATGCATCTGACCAACTGGGTGGCTGTTCCTTACACCTGGGTCTGCTGCTCCTATTTTCTTGGGCCCAGACCATAGGAAGATTAGACCGTTACTTTTAACTGGCTCCCCTTATGATTGCTTTCCAAAACCCTTCTTTTTAAACTCCCAGCCCTATCACCCCCTATGCAAATAATGGAAGCAAGGGCCGCCAGGTCCCTTGCTTACCAATTCTAATTACTAAATAAAACTCCTGATTTTTCAAATTTATTTGTACTTTTAAAGTTTTATTAAGTAATGAAGAATATTATCCTGACTCCTGCCGTTTTCCCTCCTTCTGCTTTCCTCTGGTTTGCCTGCCCTGCTGCCTGTCTGCCCGTGTTTTTTTGTTGATATTTAATCTAAAAGAATTCAAACTTGGTTCAAACCCTTGGTATTGCCCTAGCGCTTGAGGTCTGTCTGCCTGGAAGTTTTGGTTAAAAACCTTGTCTGCAACAATGTTATCTCCTTTGTATAAGGTATTCATGGTGACTATGGTACCCATCTTCCTGTTGTTCTGGACCACAACCTCAGGTACTTAGAATAGACTTTCCTTGGTTGCCCAAAATTCTATTTCCAACCCTGGTCTGCTCTCCAATGACTTCTGTCACTTAACCCAGGTTCCCACCATCCTTACAACACTTGTCCAGTTGTCTTGGTCAGGTCCTTATCCTGAGGAACTTTCATCTTGTCCAGAATCAGGGACTGATGAACCCCCTTCCTTGGACTTGCACATAATCAAAATTACAATAGTCTCAAGTCACTCCCTCCCCTCCCTGCACCAAGTTTCCACTGTGGATCCAGATATCCCTCCCCCCAGGATTGTTATCTGTGGTTGGTTACTGGGGCTTTGGTTATGGCCTTAGACACCCATTTTCCTCCCTTTTCTTGGCAGACCTCTTTTGGGAGGCCTCTTTGAGCGGCCATTCCAGTCCTGCACTGGATGGCATCCTGGTAGTTGGTCTCACCAGAATGGGAGCCAGACTTTTTAGTCTAGCCCCCCTCTCTTACAGTTCTTGGGTTCCTATAAATTATGGGGTTACTTGGTGAGTGCTTTGATGGTTGGGATTCCAGTAGGTTCCTCTCTAGTGAGCTTCCATCCCAATGCTCTTCTAAACTACTTAGGTTCCCTCCTACCCCAGGAGTGGATCCCTGACATTGAGAAAACTGACCCTGATTCCCTTGCTGAAAACCTTTAACAAGCCATGTTAGCTTATACAGTATCATTGCTAAATCTTGCAGGGGTTCAAAACATTCCTCCTCCTTTTAGCTTGCCATTAATATTCAATAGCAAGTCTCAGCTGTCCCAGATTCATCTTTTCAGCCTGATATAACAGCCCTATAATCAAATAAAGCCAGATATTTCTTCAATTTCATGCTGGTAAGTTGGTTCAGGAATTTGGTCCATCTACCTTACCCCTTTTCTTACAGGAAGTTCCCCCAGATCTTTCCTCAACCAGCCAGAAGGACCAGGTAAGCAAGTCTATTGATAAACCCCTTTTCTTTTTCCAGCTACCCATATAACTAAAGAAAGTTATTTTTCACTTTTGGACAAAAATGAGACTCACTGAGCAATTTTTTATATTATAGGAGCCATGAGACCCTGGGATACTACTATAATTTACCTTATGGGGCTGGCACCAGTCATATACTAGGCCTTCCAAGACATATCTGCACTTGAATATTAAGGGTTTCCTGCTAAAGAACTGAAAATTGCACACATCATCCTTGCTGTGAAAATTTTTAATTATAAAGCATATCTGTCAGGGAGCCATCCTTGGGCATCCAGTTTACCAGAATCAGATATAGGGAAGGTCACAAGACGGGTGGTAAGGCACGCCATAGGATTGGTGATGATTTGAAAATTTAGGACAAATATTATCTTATTCAGGACCATGAACCAGCAGCAGGAATTATAGTGTCGATCACCCCCAAGAGGGTGATGTACACTATTTCAAATAGCTTTTTGGTATTATCAAGGTGAAAATCAAAGGCATACATGTGTATGTATTTGGGTGTGAAAGAGAGTTTCATATCAAGCTGATAGACAGGAAGGAAGTTATACTTATCTTTAAATAGACGGGTTCTGTTACAGGAGTTTTAAAAGCTATGACAATAACCAAAAATACTTCAGATTTAAACAAAATGATTTCAGATTTGAACAAAACCCAAGTTGCACAAGATTCAGGATTCAATTAATTTATAAAATTTCTCTTAATAAATGAACTGTCAAACAAAAAACAAAATTTCACTAGCCCATTATACAAAATTATGTTAAACATCAAGCAGTGTAGTTCAAACCACAAACAAAATGAACTTATGCAACAAGTGAAATGGATGGATGCTGTTCTGGAGTATATTATAATCCAATCAGGATTCATATGAGGCACAACCAGAAGGACTAAAATGAAACAAAATTTGAGCAATCTAGAAGCAAGATTCCACAAGCACAAAACAAAATGAACTCACACAAGATGTGTATTATGAGCAGCCTAAAATAGAAAAATAACAGTTTAACAGCCAATCAACAGCTATCCAATTTAGGGGCAGAGGCATTTTATTCATTTTCATGGATACTGATCTGTATGAAATGGTTTTGAGAACCTTCCAAATATGGACTCAATATTACAATAAAAACAAATCATTAAATTTTAAAATTTATACTTTTAGTGATTTTATACTAGGTTTTTTTACAATGGTTTTTACTAGCAATATCTTTGACAGCACCAGCAGCCAAGACAGCTTCAATGGAGAAGAGGCTCAGAATGTAGAGGCACCTATTTACAACCAAGCCTTTGAGGCGGGTAACAAGGAAGCTGACCTGTTACTGACCCCAATCCATATGGATTTGACTTGTTTGAGAGTCCCTTAGCGTCCAGATCTTCCCCTGCTCCCGTACCCACTCCCGCACAAGCTGCCTGTCAACCAACCAATCAGGATAGCAACCTTGATTTGGAACAACTTCCTGCCGCTAGCCAACCTGCCCCCCTATAACCAATCAGGCTTCAGTTCCTGTGGCCCAGCACCCCAAACAACAAATCATCACCACCCGAATTCTCCAGGAAATTGTGGCACTAAACCTACAGGGTCTGTCATGGGACCAGATTGCTGCCCAGTTGCAATTAACCCAAGCCACAATAATGCAGGAATTCAATAAGTTGATGAATAAGGGGAATCTGATTGGGACAGCCAAAAATCCCAAGAAGGCCCCCAAGTCCCAAATCACCGAGGCGTACCCAATAATGCTTGACCTCCTCCAGCAGGATCCCAAGCTTCCCCTAACCCAGGTCCGCAAACAGCTTGCACACCATAACATATGGGTCTCTGAGCGCATGGTGCAGCTCTGGATGCACGGATAGGTGGCTTCTATATGTGTTCTTACCAATTTTGCTGGCAACCAATGGGATGGCGCTGAGGATTCCCCGTATGATATAGACATCAAATCAACCCTGGTCCAATGCTTGACTAGTCTTTCAGATGATGTCATGTTTGTCTTGTATTATAAGCTATTAATAGCTTTTGACATTTTCAGTGAGCAAGGAAAAACCACTGCCAAGAATAGAAGGAAGAAGGTCAAGAAAGGGACGTTTATTAGTGCATTTCTGGCTGTTTCAGCCAAGGGTTTTGTCTACTATTGGAAAAAACAAGATTTCATTGATGGCTACTTGTACAGCCACATCCTTGGTGGATTACTTGACTCCTGGAATGGCTCAAATTCAAGGCATTGGGTTTTCTTGAGCCACCAGATGGAGGGTGGCTCCACTGCTCTCAAGGCCATCCAGCAACGCAGACACCAGGCCTCTGTGTACCCAGCTGGTCATGCTGACATCCATCTGGCTGATGTTGTGTTCTTTAATATTGGAGATACACTCTGAGAGCGCCGCCCTCAGGCTTTCAATGACCTCCTTCTTGGGGTCCTTGATCACAATTTTATCTTTGGCTGCCAAATGGTGGCTGACTTGCTTGCCCAAATTGCCTTCCATGTGAACATGGGCAACCAATCACAGAAGGACAAGCACATACCACCTTGTGCTACTGCCACCTACCAGCCCATCCAGCCAATGACTGATGAGAGTTACGATAAGTGTTATATGGCAGCCATCACATGAAATCCTCTTACCTCCACCCCCGCCACCAGCACCCCTCACCCGCAAGCCCAACCCACCCAACCCCAGACCCCCCAGGCCAGCACCGCCTCTACGTCTTCCTTCCCGCGCTATTCTGCCTCCTAGGCATCACTCTTCCCTGCCCCAATAAACCCCCTGTTGCCAAAAATTTTCTATTTATATTATCTTTATTTTGAATTTCAATTGTTCATGTTCTCTTCATTTATAGTTGGTTTTATTATTTATTTTCAGTTTATTTCTATAAAATCATATATTTACTATTCTTTGTATCTAGATCCAGAACACAGCTATTTTTAGTAGTCAAACACAGCCCCTTGTGAAAATATTAACAGCAATTTGGTGATCAGCTAAATTTGAGTTAGAAAATTATGTGTTAACTGTTTTTAGATAAAGTTGTTACTGATCCAAATTCAAAACCTTAATGATAAACTTTAAGCCAATCAGGAGCCAAGTGATAAAGTGATTGTTGTGACATAAAGGGTTGTTCAACAATTCTTTGGTGCATGTGCACTAATTAATATGATTGGCTGGTTGTTTTGCCATTGTGCGCTATTGCTGCTGTGGCAAGTTGTTGATGGACTAGTGCCCAATCAGCTGCTAGGTTAGCACTAGTCCATCAACAACTTGCCACAGCAGCGATAGCGCACAATGGCAAAAAAACCAGCCAATCATATTAATTAGTGCACATGCACCAAAGAATTATTGAATGACCCTTTATGTCATAACAATCACTTTATCAATTGGCTCCTGATTGGCTTAAATTTTATCATTAAGGTTTTGAATTCAGATCAGTAACAACTTTATCTAAAAACAGTTAATACATAATTTTCTAATTTAAATTTAGCTGATCACCAGATTGTTGTTAATATTTTCATAAGGGGCTGTGCAAAGTGCCAAAAATAATATGGTAATCAAGGAAACAATACCAACACAAAGCAAACAACACATGTTGAGATGAGCAAAAAACATATACAAATGGGTAAAAAGATGGGATAATGTAGTAAATGGGAAAACAAAAAGGAATAAACAAAGAGGCAACAGTATCAAAATAATACAGAATTTATTGGGGCAAAAGCTATAAAAACGGCAACCTCCAGAATTAACTCATTTTGCAAGTCATCTTACTGAATGTCGACAATTTGTTGACATTCAGTAAGTCAACATTATTTTATTATTTATCTGCTGGAATTGGGCATTTCCAAAACTAAGCTAATTTTTCATAGTGAATTATTAAGTCAGAATTTCAAAATTAAAAAGGAACAGACATAATGTCAGCACCATTTAAACAAAGGCTTAATTTTAAGCCAACAAACTAATATAATTTACTATGAAAATGTAAGTTTATTTGTACTTTTACATTAAGATCAACTCCAGTAAGTAATACCTGGATTTTGACCCCAAATAAGAATCCATAAATTTCTTAATAAAATATACAATATTCTAAAAATAACTACTTTTATATTAATTCTACTGTTTTTATTAAATATGTATTAAGATAAGCATTGAACAAAGACATATGGCAACATCAATAGTGTTCTTTGTATTATTTAGATATTTACTGTTATTTTAAACTCACTTGATAAACTATAGCTTATTTCTGGAAGTCCACTTAAGCCAAAAAACATATGTAAAACTAGAATTGATATATGTAATTATAATGTCAACCTAGTATCAAATCAACGTATTGCCTAAATTGCAACAAAGGGGTTCAGCTAAGCAAACAAAGTGACATATTTAAGCGAGATTTAATAGGAGAGTTACTATAAAAGAACACTGACTGCCTGAATGTTGACATCTCCACTTGTTTATTAGTAAAACACTGCTGCTTAACAAAAAGCACACATACAATGGTATGATAATTCAGGCCAAAGTACCCAGGGCTGTACTTTAGACTTCCATCTACAATCCCTATCATTTAGTTACCATAAGCTACATATGCAAATCTTCAATTTTTTTAAATTTAAAAATAATCAATTTTGGACTTAAAAAATCAACTCTGGAAAATATTACCCAAGCTTTATAAGTGATTTACATAGTATTTTTCCACTTTAATGCTGACTGTCAGTATGTTGACGTCAAAATTAAAGCGTTTTTTATGCTGACAAACTAAATTAAATATTTTTGACTATTGTGACTACCAGAATGTCAACTTTTTATTTAAACATGGGTTTTTTCTATTCTTTACTATAAAATAGCTCTAAAATTATTTTCTATACTTCTATAAACTATTTACTTGACAATAAAATTTAAAACAAGTGATTAGTATTTAATTTTATTCATGTCTCACATGATTATTCTTACTTAATGAACTCTACTCTAATTATTTTAGAACAAATCTTCCAAGAAGCCACAAAAGAACCCCAAGTCAACCAAGAAAGTACCCAAAGCCTCTGGAAAGGCCCAAAGTCCCTATCCTAACAAAAAACCAGCCAAAGAGCCCTCAAAAAAACAGAAGACAAAGTAGAAGACCCCAGACCCTGAAAGCAAAGAGCCCTCCCCTGCCCCCTCCTCTTCTCCAAGCTGGTACCAATCAGAAGGAGATGAGTTTCCACAAAACAAGCAAGGAAGAAAGAAGATACCCAAGAGTCCAGAACCCCAGCCAAGCACAGATGAATCAAGCTCAAAGGAATCAAGCCCCAAGGGATCAAGCTCATCCCAGTCCAGAAAGCGCAAGAATCCAACTCCAGATAATTCCCCTCCACTACCCAAAAAATCTGCACCTCCATCCTCCTCATCAAGTATCAATAAAGAAGATCCTGATGATTACTTGTCTGACTATCATCAAACACCAATTGGCCCATGGGATCCCCTAAAAATTCACAATATATGTAACATCAATGGAGAGTTTAAGCTCCTAAAGAAGTTCCCTCGTTTTTTCCCTCTAATGTCTATCAAAGGAGGTGCAAGTTTAGTCTATGATGGCTATGTTTTCAATTGCAACAATTAAAAGAGAGAAGGAAGAAGCAAGAATTATGTATGTGAAGATAGAAGCTGCGCTGCCAGGATCAATACAGAAGGATGGGATAAAGTCACTAGTGAAAAAGTAGAGCACACATGCAATGCTTCAATCAATCTTATCAAAAAGCTTCTAAAGTGGTACCTCTACCAAATGGTCCTGGTCTCCAAAGATGTCAAGGCTTCTGATCTGGCAGTTAAGGCCACCACACACCTAAGTAATGAGAACCTGAAGCTCATCCCTGACTGCAACCTGTTAGTAAAGTACATATGTGACAAACACTGTGATCTATTCCCCCATAAGAAATCTGCCATGGTCCAAGGAGAGTTAGTCTTGACAGAGGAGTTAAATATGTTCAATGGTGATGAGGTATTCCTTTTACATGATGATGGGCCTACAGCAGATGAAAGAATTATATGCTATGCTACACAACAGAACCTGGAGCAGTTGAGGTGTTCAGACACTTGGTTATGTGACGGTACCTTTGCAGTATGCCCCCGCCTTTTTTACCAACTATGGGTTGTACATTCCCTTATTGAAGGCAAGGTGCTCCAATTTGCCTACTTTCTGCTTCCTGGGGCAACAGAAGAGATCTAAACAAGGGCCTTTAAAATACTTCAGGAGGGCATCAAAGCCCTACCCAATAATAGAAAGAGTCACCCTGGCCATAACACTAGAGCCAATCTAGATGATGATGAAAAGGATGAAGCCACTCTTGCTGCAGAAAAAGAATCTCAAGATAAAGCACTTGGACCCTCAACTATAATCATGGACTATGTAACTGCCCAGTATAACACTTTTGTAAACACCTTTAATGGAGAGGTCCAGGGGTGTTTTTTTTTCATTATAGACAGGCTGTCAACAGGCAACTAAAGGGTCTACCTGAGCTCAGCAAGCTCCACTGTCTAGATACATCAGGAAAGTGCAAGTTCTTAATCCAGAAGTTTGTAGCACTAGCCTTTGTAAAGCCAGAGCATGCTGGACAAGCCTTTGAGGCCCTATGCCAGGATCCATATGCCAAGAAACATGATGGTACTTATACCCTTTCATTGAATATTACAAATCACAGTGGATTGGATGTAAGGTCACTAAGCACCGGAGCAAGCCCAGAGCCAAAGCCAACTGGAACTGCTACCAGGCAGTTCTTAAGGATGAGATGAAAACTACTTCATCTTTGGAGGGCTGACATAAGCATATAAAGTCCTCCTTTGGAATCAAGCCCAGATACAACACCTTCTACAAGCACCTCAAAGTCCAACAGGGGAAGAATGCTGCATCCATCAGAGATATTGAGAACCGCCCATCCAAGAAGAAGAGAACCACCAAAGAGAAACAGTATCAAGAGAAGATCAAGGACGTTGTCAAGGCCAAATATAAGCTTTCAGAGATTGGGGAATACATCAAGAAGATTGCCACAGTTCTTAATGGCAACCAGGTGATCACAGTCTAGCTTTCAATTAAATTTATTGAGTACTGCCTGATTTTTATATAGTTCTTATATGTTAAGTAAAATATTTTTAAATAAATAGTTATTCTATTTATTTCATTAATAATTTATGATACTGTTTTTTATAAAAATCAATGAATTTCTGTTGATAGCTTGATGCCTTAGACTGTATTACATGGCCTATATTGGTATTTTACTAGTAAATTATATGTCTTTTGTAGTTTTCAATATAGAAAATCTTTATATTATTGTTTCTGATTGTTATATTTTGCTATAATATGTAAATTTTATGTAGTATCTTTTTGTTTTTAAACTTTTTTCTATAAGTGGGAAAAAATTAATTATAGTAAAGATAGCTAATTTCATAGTAAAATAAAATAAAAGTTTATTTTTATGAAATTTTTCAATTGTCATGTATAATTGTTTATGGACTTTCTAAAATCTATGTTGTCACTTTGCCCTAAAAAACTATCTTGAAGCTTAATTTTTATTAAGTAAAATGTTCATAAAACAGGTTTCTACTTATTAAAAAAGTGTCAACATTTAGTAGTCTGCATGAGTTAAAACTAAAATATGACTTTCTAATGCTGTCAACATTAAAGTATTTTTAATTCTGATTATCAACATATAGTAATTCAACTTGTGGAATGAGTTAATTCTGGTGGTTGCCCCATTGAGTAGGCTGTGGCGCAGACTGCAGCACGCCAAGCCATCCTGTCATTGGAGCCTTTGGGGACATAGCCATATGCATTGTGCATAGACAAGGCAAATGCCAATTTGTTAATATAGTAAAATTTGACTGTCCCCTTGGCTTTGAGGGCAGTGTACGCCTCTGAGTAGTTTTTCCGGGTCTCAATGTTGGTTGGGCTATTCAAATTGTACAGAGATACCCTGAGCTTTTTCCAGGAAAAGCGTATCTTCTTCAGCAGATGGTAGTAAAAAGAAATGGAAGCCTCAACCCCAAAAGTTCTCTTGACTATTGCCTGTATATTTTCCAGTTCAAGATGGCAGTCCCAGGTGATCCACTGGCAGATTGCCCAATTGTGCTCCTTGGTGAGCATAGTGGAAACGTGCAAGGATTTCTCTGCGGCAAGGACTTGGCCAGTATTAATAAACTTGTTGAATGTCTTGGAAGCGTACTTGGTATCCACCCCAACAAGGGCTGCAGCCACCTTGTAATTGCCCAATTCATGCATTAGCTTAAGCAAGATGATGTGTTTAATGTCTGGGATGAGCTTCTGAGCAGGCTTTTTAGCAGTGGGGATTGACTCATTGACATTGGGCACAACACAGGGCATGTGCACCTTGGTGTAAAATGCAGCAACCTTTTTGAGCACCAACTGTCCCCTATCAGTTCTGAAGAACTCAGGCTCCTTATCCTCTTCCTGATTGCCATCACTGACGTAGAGCTTGTAGCTAGTATCAAGTATAGGCTTCACCTTCTCCAGCATGGCTGACAGGACTGACTCTTGCCAGTACACAACGTCAAACACATACAAAGTAAGTTCTACCTCCTTGTTTCTAACTTTCTTTGTAGTGGTGACCTTGGTGGGCTTCCAGGTCAGCTTTGGGACCTGAGGGTTTATGCTCTGCACCCTAGCAGCTTGTGCTCCTTGAACCAGCTGTGTCAGTGCAGTATCACTATGGAACTCTCCTCTCCTGTCTCCTCCTTGAGTAGGCACTTGGGTTGCACTAACTCTATTCTTTGACCCGCGGGGACAACTGCAACCGCGGCGCACAACAGGTGTATTGGTACTCTGTTGTTGTGTTCCTTCCATTTTAAAATTTAATAAAGTATTAAATAAATTTCAATTAAGTTACTCCCTAATTTTAATTTTTGCTTTTGTCTGAATATGGATATTTAATTAATATTTTTCCCACCCAATATCCCAATTATAGATTTTTTATTTTTTAATTAGTTGTTTCTGGTTTACAACACCCATTTTAGAATACTGAAATAATTTCCGCCTATTTTCCCAGATTTACGCCAAATTAAGCACCCAATACAATATTTTTAAAATTTATGTTTCAGATCTTGTGTCTTATTTTAGATACCTTGGTATCATTCATGATTACAATCCATTGCACACACTGAATGAGTGATTTTGTTTACATAGTGAGTTGCTATTTTGATTTTTTTGTGGATTTAGTTTTGACTCACCATACTTGGGTGTATTTTTTCACCAATTCACATAGTAAACATATGTATACTAAAAGTCAACTCACACCATTTTGTTTGTGAATCAATGTATTTTGGATTGTATTTTGAATGGTTTTGCTTTGCGTGTGAGCCCTTTGGTGCTGTGTTGACTCATTTTGCCCATTAACACCAATAACCCCTGTTAACAGAGTATATTTTAACCTGAGAGTAGTATTTTTTTCAAATCTGAAATCATTTTGTTTAAATGTTGCAACCAAGTTTCCAGACTTGCCTGCTAACATATCTTACAATACACAGGGGGCGCTCAATGAGTTGCACCTTGACGTATCTAACAACATGAACCAATCTGATGGCAATATTGTATGACAGATACTTCCTCCTAATTAGGAGCGTTACCAATTTGACTTGCTGATCCCCACACAAGTTATTTCTTGGCTTTTAACCTTACATGGAGCTTCCCACTATGCCACCCCCTTGTGGCCTTACCCATATGGTATATTAATCACAATATTCTACAATAAACGGTACCTTATTTTTTGTTATGTCCTTTCTATTAGACTGTTGTCTTCCCCAATTCCAAATACTGAATACTCATTGGTTCAGTTGCAACAGTGGTAGCAGCAGTAGGTTGACAACCTACCTAAAACAGAATTCCCCCAAGAAAGGACTGAGTACAGGGTGTATGGTTACTCCCCAACAAGAGACCTTCCTGCCAATCCCTGAGGGGGACATCCCAACGGGTACGTCATCTATCAAGACCAGCTAGTTCTCACCAGTGTGTACAATTGGCTCTGCCTCAGGCAGGGTGACGCCAGCGTCACCCTGCCCCAGTCAGACCTGTCCCAACACATGCTCAACCTTCATCTAGAACCCTTTGCGCAGGGCTTCAAGGGGGCTGACATTGTCAGCTGGCTCCAATCTACCAAAACCCACCTCCATATCTGTCAGGTTCTGGAGCTCATGTGGGTTGCCACTGCGTCTGGCCACCTCACAGGGCCCGCCGCCGTGTGATTCACCAACTGGGCCAGTCAGGAACTTGACGTTACCTGGGCGGCATTCCAAGACACTGCCAAGTCCTGCTACAGCAAAACCTTCTCCCCCATTGTAGTAGGGACCCCTCTTCTAGCAATCAAACAAAACTGGTTCCGTTCCTGGGTACCTTGCCGCCTGGCAACAAGCTCTTGCTGCCGCCCCCAAAGCTGTGACTGACAGAAATACAATGCTACTCACCCTCATCATCAATAGGTTAAACCCCTATATCTGCAAGCGGGTCCCTGTAGGTTACTGTACCTCCATCAATGACTGCTACAAGGCCATTGTGGAGGCTAATAACCAGGCTTCAATGGGCTTCTGCTGTACCAGTGACGCTTCACCCCAACCTCGTACAACACCTGGCAGTGGCCACAATCAAGTGGGCTGCTGCCAGCCTTGTCAGCAGGATAATGAGGCAAACACCCCTGCAAGGGGGAGCTCCAGCTAGTGCAGATTGAGGATCAGGGAAATGCCTGGGGGTTGAAGCAACAAGAGGCCCTGCAACCCCACCTGACCCATCCTCTCAATCCTTGCTTGCAAAGAACCCCTGCAACTACAAAATCCATGAAGTCAAAACCCTGGATGTATTCCAAGTCCACAGTGACAACCCCGTACTACAAACAAGCCACTCCTCAAATAAAGTAACCCACTTATCCCTTCTGTTTCTGTGGGAACACCCACAAATTACTGGTAGATAACGGGGCCAACCACACTATGGTGGACCAGGCGTTCACCAACTCCCAACAACTGGACCAAGTGCCTAGCAGGTTCAAGGCAGTACAAGTAGCTGACTCCCGTAGAGTTGTAATTACCCATGAGACAGTAACCTTCTCTGTGGGGATAGGGAACATTCAGGTTAAGCTCTCTGGGCCAATCATGGCAGGGCTCAGCCACGACGTAATTGCTGGCCTTGACTGGCTTTGGCACAACCGTCCCTACATCAACTGGGATACATCTGTTATCACCCTTAATAGAAATGAGGTGGGCTTTCAGATCTACCCTATGGAAATGAGCAAGTTAATCCACAATACTGTGTTTGTTAGGATAACAGAGACAGGTTTGTACGACTTCAATGGGGGGAAACTAGACTTCAACCAATGTTCAGTCAAATTTATCCGCACCAAACCATCTGTGGTCCCTCCCTTGGCCACTTCACCACCACCAGCGCTTGTTGCACTCCTCAAGGAGTACAAGGACGTGTTCAGTGAGTCACTTGAACAACTACCTCCTCCCCAGGAGATACAGCACACTGTGCAACTTCAAGGGTTGTTACCTAAATCACAGCCATTATATTGTCTTACACCAAAGAAAGATAAGACCCTCTGCCAGCACCTTGTGGACGCGCTTGATAAGGGCTTCATTTGCCCCTTGCTCTCTCCATATGGGGCGGTTGTCTTCTTTGTAGCCAAGAAGGACAGGTCCATTTTCCTGGTCACAGACTACCACACACTAAATGAGGTGACTGTTAAGAATAAGTACCCCCTGCCGCTGATTGACAACCTGTTTGATACACTTGCAGGTGTGAAGGTCTTTAGCAAGATTGATCCCACTGTGGGGTACAACCAGGTCTGCATTGCACCAGGAGATGAGGCAAAAACTGCCTTCTGCACGCGCTACAGGTTGTTTGAGTGTCAGGTCATGAACTTTGGAATGACTAACGCTCCTTCCAACTTTGCCATGTTGATAAGCAAAGCATTTGAGGAACTGATTGGAAAGTGTGTTGTTGTGTACCTTGACAAAATTATTGTCTTCAGTCAAGATCAATCACGCACCTCTAATACATTTGTGCTGTTCTTGACACCCTTTGGAAAAATTAGCTAAAAGCTAAACCCTCCAAATACAAGTTCCTCAAGTTGGAGCTGTTATTCCTTGGGCACATCATCTCTGCCCAAGGTATAAAGCCCAACTGTTGCATATCCTGAATGGATTAGACAAAAATTTGTCCATCTAGGGATTAAGCAATGGAACAATCACGTGTTTGCGCTATTGCATCCTGATTCTACTAGTGATAAAGACGTTTAAAACGCCCCTAAAACAGGTGTTCACTTTGCCTTTTGAACGTGCACAAGGTACAGGCTTCACTTCTGGGATTATAAATAGAACAACGAAGTTATTTATATCTACCTCCTTAAGGAAAGCTGCAAGAAAGCGGTTGTTTTCTTGTGCAGGACTTTTAGCTGTGTCAACCCACTCTCCTCCATTTGGAAAGTTCTTCTGTCTGTGCCTCCCTGGCTCTGGTAGCAATTCCCCTGCCTCACACTATATAAGTGCAATACTATCTAAATAAATACCAGTTTTGTCTATACACCTTATTATTCTTCTGTCCTTCCTAGGCTGTCACCATACCATCAATAGGTATAGTATTAAGAATTAGGTCACTGACTAACTGTTTGTAGAAACTAGCAACCCTTTGCTGCAACTTTTTTTGACATTGGCGCTCATGTCTTACAACACCAACAGCCCCCACCCCCACAGTCCTTTCAATGAGAAGGGAGGAATGCTCCTGGCCCAGTCTCCTGCCACTGCTTCTCCTTACCACCAGGCACCGGCCTTTACTGCTGCTAATGCCCATGCTGGGGAAAGAGCAGGCGCTCCCTATGGCCTGCCCAACCTAATCCAATTCATGCCAGAACATCAACGCCCCCAGGCTATTGTTTTTGGTCAACCACTTCTCCTACAAGCCCCTTCCCCCTTGGAGATGGACGCCAACTCTTCACCTTACAAGGACGCCATCTGTAATGCCATATACGCCATGGATGCTGGTGCTTCTGGAAATGGTTCTTGCTATGAATACCTGGCCATTCAGCAGCCTTCTTCTGAAAACGCCTTGGGTCACTTTCAGAATCTCTCCCAGTTCAACCCTGACCAGCTCTGCCGTGACCTCTGTACTGTTGAACATATTAAGGACTACCTACACCAATTTTCCCATCCTGCTGTATGTCACAACTGAATGCACCTGGGCTGCATCCAAAGCCTAGTACATGACCAGGGAATATTGGTATCTAACCAACAGACATTCCTCCAGGTTCTGTACTCTGAGCTTGGTAATACTTTCACCACTGTCAATCAGTATCTTGCCAAAGTCATCAACGCCCAGAACACAATGTCCACTGGGTTGATGCCATCAAAGCAGGTATAGCTAAGCTAGTTTCAGTGCATGCGGTACAGACCCTCATCCATCAGGGTGTAGACGCCAATTGTATTAGTGTAGTTACAAACCATGTGCTGGAGACTGGCCCCATGGTTCAAAGCCTGACTCATGAGGTGGAAGTCTTAGCCTGCTGCCTTGCCACCATCCCCTTGTTCACCCCCACTTCTGCCGCCACCAACAACTCCCCTTCCAGCGCCCTTCTTGGTCAAGACATCCTTGAGCTTTTTGATCACTACAAGAAGATGCAGACGGAATTGGTCCAGCAGAGTGCCAATCTTGCCTTCCTGTTTGATGGCTACCACACTGTGTCAGGACTTCAGGATAGTCTCAAACTCCGCCAATTGCATGACAGAGCCAACAGCCAGACCTAAGTCAGTAAGGACAAGAAAGTAATAGACTTGCTCCAAGCTGAGCTTGCAACCCACAAAAAGCGCATCACCTCTCTGGAAGATGAATTGGATATCACCCGTCAGGAGAACAAGGTCTACCAAGATGAGCTGGACAAGCAATGACTTCTCTTGGTCACCTTCAAGAGCCAATTGGATAGGATGGACAGTAAGATTATGGCCGTCAACTTACAGGCTATGTCCATCAACTCCAAGAGTCACCACAGTCCACTGAGGTCCTCTATCCCTGAGTTCTATCATAGCTACAAAAGCAATGAGGACCACACTTGGTTGGCTCCTAACGCTGTACAAGTATTAGAGCCAGTACTAGAGTCTGAGGATGACGTCCTGGCCACCCCTGAAGCTTCTGGAGCTGCTCAAAACAGAGAAGATGAATGCAAAGCCTAGCAAGAGAAAAACGTTGCCACACCTCTGAGGCTAGGTTTACTGCCTCCACTCTCAGCTGTTCCCATCTCACCTGCTCTCCAGTGAGGATCACACCTGCTCCCCTCCAACATGGCTCCAGCAACTTCAAGCCCATTAATCTACCCAAGTTTGACTGCAAGAGCAATGTGGCCATGTTCTTACGTCTGTACCAGAACTCCATGTATGGTGCAGACAATGCCATGAGGGACTCCACAATCATCAACTGTCTGGATGCTGAGACTCAAACCATTATCTTGCCATGTCTCCCTGATAATGGCTAGACTTTTGACAACATCTCCAGAGCCTTGACAGAAGAATTTGGTAGCCAAGAAGCACTCCTTGGTTGTAAGATGGACTTTGCTGACACCAAGTTAAAGGTGGGGAAAACCCTAGAAGTCTTCACTTCTAGGCTCTACCTTGAAGCTCAAACTCTGTCATCTATGAGTGAAGTGCAGTTTATTGATGTGCAGTCAGCACTCCTTAATGCTGTACGTGTCAACCGGTAACTATCTCTGGCCCTTAAGTCAGGCATTTACAACGCTTGCACTGTACCAGATCTGATCTGCCTCCTACGCACCTACAAGGAGGAGTTCAAAGTGCTCTTCCTGAAGGCCGCCCTTGACAGCAATCTGAGCATAGACCCCGCGTGGCTGGCAAGATGCCCAAGCCTTCTGACAAGGTTGGGCCTGCTCCAGTCAACAATGGCCCCTGTACTTGCTTCAAATGTGGTATGGCTGGCCACTTCTCTCAGGAATGTAGGAATCCACGCCAAAAGATCCATCATGTAGGCATGGAGGACACTGAGGAGGACTACGCCAAGGACGCTGATATTGAGGAGGACAATGAGGACCAGTCAAAAAACTACTAAGCAGCCAGGATAAGGAGAAATCCTTGGCTGCCTTTGTAATTTTGACACCCTCCTCTCCCCCCATACCACTGTCCCCTGACAGACCAGATCAGAGGCCTGCTGCCTTGCCATTATCTGGGACCAACCCTAAGAATGAACCCTCTCTGATTGACTTCAACTCCCAACCAATACATGAAGATGTGGAGTATGACAGAGTTCAAGAGGACCTCCTCCATCAAGTCCTCACTGTTAACAAGTGATATCATCAGACTACACTTTGCCCTGAGGTGGTTATCCCCCAAATAGCTCAGAGAACAGTATTCCTACCCTATGCTGAACAACTGGCTCAACCAGGCGTTGAAGTCACTCATGAGGAGGACAGTGCTGAACAACTGGCCAAGCTGCTCTGCACAGTAAACGTCTCAGCACTGCTAGAATCCCTCAAGGAAGTAAGCCCAGCTTTGGGAGCTGCCATGGCTACCTTCCTGGAGAAGTTCAAGATATTAAGCGTACACCAGGTCTCAAAGATTTTAGAGATCAGAGAGGACCTCCAGGATTGCACCTATACCACCTGGTAGTGAACAAGACTCATGTTCAGGCCATACTGGATACTGGTGCCCCTGGAAACATTATATCCTCTCAGCTGGTTAAGAAGCTTAAGCTGGCACCAGACTTGGCCTACCATGAAGAGTTTGGTACTGCTGGGCCACTGACCACTAGAGCAAAAGGAGCCTACTCTTCTATCCCTCTTTTCTTTGGGAAGCTAATGGTCACTGCTCCTGCTATAGTCCTGGAAAACAACAGCTATGACATTCTTATTGGGACTAGCTTCATGGTTTGATATGGCACTGTGACTAACCATGGAGACCATACATTTGGAATATTGGGCCATTCCATACCCATGCTCTATCATGGTGATTGCATGTCTGATCTGCCCTTACAACGTCTGCACTACATCAATCTGGAGTACACCAACAGAGAGCTTCCAGTTGCTTATACGCTGTGTAGTAAGAAGGTCAAGGTGCTACCTCTCTCAATTGGGAAAGCCAAGGGTATCCTAGTCTACGCCTCCTGTAATGTGACTATCCCACCTGGCGCCCAGGTGATCCACAATACAGGCCTCTTGCTGGCTCTACCAGCTGGCACTCATGGAGAAATCTTTGGCATCCCTAATGCCTCCAGACTAAAACCATGGGTTGTGCCAGGCATCCTCATGCCAAGTGAGAAGGAGGTACTCATACTCTTGGCCAACATGAGTTGTGAAGCTATGGTTGTTTCCAAACACCAACTTCTGGCTTATATACAACTGGAAGAGCATGACAACCTTCAGGAGACTGCCCCCTTTGCGGACTTCTCTGAGTTGGGTCTACCCTGTGAGCAACCACTGGTGCTATTGGTCATAAGCCGCAACTCTCTATCTGGCCTCTCTGAGGAGCAGAAGAATCAAACTATGAATTTCTTTGCCCAGTATAAAGATGTGTTTGTCAAAGATGATTATGACCTGGGCAAGGCTGCAGATGTTGCTCATCATATTGACACCCTTGGCAGTCCACCTATCTGCTCCAGACCTATACAGCACAGTCAAGCCAATCATGCTGTGGCTAACAAAGAGCTTCAGAAGCTATTGGGATCTGGCTTACTGGTCCCCAGTAAAAGCCCTTGGGCTTCCCCTCTCCTGATTGTCAAAAAGAAGGATGGCAGCAACCGTGTGGTGATTAACTGCTGTTGACTGAATGCTGTTACCAAGAAGGATTCATATCCCCTCCCTTGTAGTGACAATACCTTGGACCAACTAGGTGGCGCCAAGTTCTTCAGCGCCATGGACCTTATCAGTGGGTACTGACAGATTGACCTACCCCCTGCTGATCAAGAAAAATGTGCAATCATCACTGAACAAGGGCTATTTCAACCCACAAGGATGCCTCAAGGTCTGTCCAATGCCCCAGCTACCTTTCAACAGGCTATGGATGCAGTGATGGGCAATCTCAAACTAACCAGTGTCTTGGTCTACCTGGATGACATTAATGTATTCTCCTGAACCTTTAATGATCACCTACAACACTTGGAGGAAGTCTTCCAGAGGTTACTTGCAGCTAATCTCAAGCTCAAGCCACGCAAGTGCAACTTCTTTGAGGAGCACCTTGAGTTCCTGGGGTTCATCATTAGCCAAGATGGACTCCGCCCTGTACCTCTAAAGATGGAAGCCATTGAGCAAATGCAGACCCTGGCCAATAAGCGGGACGTGCAGGTCTTTCTGGGGATGATTGGGTACTACCGCTGCTTCATCCCCAACTTTGCATCCCTGGGTGACCCCCTTTTTCAGCTTCTCCGAGCTGATAAGGAATTCTTCTGGAGCCCAGCGTGCCAATCTGCCTTCAATGCTCTCAAAGGAACACTGACTGTAGCCCCTGTGCTGGCCTACCCTGACTTTGTCAAGCTGTTTGTGGTTCATACAGATGCTAGTCTGATGGCAATTGGGGGTGTTCTCTCTCAACTGGACTCCAACAGACTTGAACACCCTGTTGGATACTGCTCATGTACGCTTAATGTTCATGAGAGGAACTACACTGTCACCAAGCAAGAGTGTCTGGCTGTGATATACTCCTACCAACAGTTCAGAGTCTATCTCCATGGGGTACATTTCACGGTTGTAACAGACCATGCCTCCCTGCAATGGCTGAAGGCCCTCAAGGACCCTGAAAGACGTCTGGCACGTTGGGCCATTAAACTTCAGGCCTATGACTACAAGATTATTCATCAAGCCGGGGCAGCCCACCAGAATGCTGACTGTCTCTCCCGCCTTCCCATGGCTGACATTCTCTATGATAAGCTTATGGAGGATCCTTCTTTGTGGGGAGAGGAGCCAGTAGAGATACAGAGGGCTCTCAAGAAGTTAGCTGTTGATACCAAGGTCTCTAAGGGACAACTCCTGAAGCTTTGTGGAGACTCTTGGCTACTCTACATACACCCATCCCTATGCATGGAATCAGTGATGGCCGCTCACAAGACTACTGGCCATGGTGGCATACAGAAGACATTAGCTCTGCTACAGCAGCACTGCTTCTGGGAAGGAATGCACACTGACTTAGTGGATATGCTATCCAACTAATCATGACTGCAACATTGAGAGGCCTAAGGTTGCCAAGTTTCAACACAGACTGGTACGCCCTGGGTTTGCCTTCCACACTGTAGCCATTGACGTAGTGAGCCCCCTGCCAGCTATCAACAGTGGCAACAAGTTCATCATTGTAGCAGTTGACCATCTGACTGAAAGGGTAGAGGCCAAGGCAATTCCCAATCAATCTGCACTGGTGACAGCCATTTTCATCCTGGAGAATATAATATACAAACATGGTTGTCCCCAGATCCTGCTGACAGAAAATGGTACCAACTTCACCAGTTATATCATCCCCCGCCTCAACCAGCTGATGGGAATTTGCGGGACTTTATCCACTCCTTATCACCCACAGACAAATGACATGGTAGAGCGCACTAATGAGAGCCTGGTCCAGATACTCCAGAAGCTCAGT
This sequence comes from Entomophthora muscae, assembly GCA_014839935.2. Lineage (NCBI taxonomy): Eukaryota > Fungi > Entomophthoromycota > Entomophthoromycetes > Entomophthorales > Entomophthoraceae > Entomophthora > Entomophthora muscae. The sequence goes on from QTSX02006578.1 coordinate 86,875, forward strand.
CACCAACATGAGACTGAATGGGATACCTTCCTGCCTGCGGCCACCTTTGCATACAACATTGGGTACCATTGGGCCACTGGCAAGCCACCCTTCCAACTGCTCTACAGCTGGCAACCAGAACTTTCCCCTTTTACTATATTCCTTGGTAAAGCCCATCCTGGTTGTGTCCCCAGAGGCGTACCTCAACAAGCTGGTTCAAACCCTTATTTGCTTGCAATCAGAGGCCTACACTGTAAACTTAAACCATAAGTTGCAGGACCTAAAACAAGCTGCATCCAAACGCCCCGCCTTACCCACTTACCTGGTAGGAGACTCAGTCTACTTCTTCAGCAATAGAGGGTAAAGCCACAAATCCAAACTTACTTCCCTTTGGCAAGGTCCAGTTCAAGTTATCCAGAAGACTGGCCCCAACTCCTACACCCTTAAGGAGCCCCATTCTGGGCAATTGATCACTATAGTACACATTCAGTATATGTGTGCTGCTCCTAGTGACCAAGAGTAAGCCCCAATGAGAACAATAACCCAAAAAAACAAAAGCCTAATTAAAAAATTCCATGGGTTGTTGTTCTGTTTGTGATAGTGTTGCACCAAATTATGAGGAATAAGAATAAAAGAACAAGGTGTTTATTGGAGACTGAAAAGACTCTTTCAGTACTGCACCAACTGTTCTACCACCTGAATGACAGCCAAGAAACACAACTGGTTGCCTACAGATCCACAAAGCCAATGACCAAGGATTGGGCAACAAACCCCCACCAAGCAAGACACACAATTGACCCCAATGTCCACAGGAAAGGCAACCCCCAAGAAGATACAGTCCCACAGAAGACTCTTGCAAAGGGCATACTCTACTGGGACCTGACTACCCACTCCGTAGAATAAGGATAAGGCCCACTCAAGGAAGACCCCCATATTCTCCTCCTGCTTGGTATCACAGTGGTTGGTTCCTCAAAGAACAAGGTTGCCAGCCATCACCATTGGCACCAGATGGGCAGTCCCCTCCACTGTGTATGACTTCAACACTTCCTGGAAGGCTCACCAAAGACGTTGCTCAAAGTTGTCAGAGGTTTTCCAACTGACTGGTTGAGCGTCAGTAACCCCAGGTGTTGCCCAAGCGCAAAGGACTGACTTCACTATGTTGGATACTGTCCCCTGTTGTAAGACTGAAAGACCTTGACCCTCAAATTGGAATTCTCTCAGCTGAACCTCCAAGTATTCTTCTGCTGCCCTTATGGAGAACCGCCAATGGATACTGTTACCCCTTTGCAACCAGTTCCTGTCACCTCCCTGGGCTCACTCAAAGCTAGGAATAGCGCAGCAAACAATGGATTTGTCCCCCCTAAGTCCAACTGAGGCACCAGTAGCTGATCTAAGTGAACCCCCAAGTCCAGGTAGCTGCCATCCACATCATGCAGGACTACTTGTTTCTCTGCTGCCTTCATCACCTCCACTGGCCTGGTATGCTTGCGCCTCTTTGGAATTACCACTTGCACATTCTTCAAGACTCTTCTTGTGACTCTTCTAGAGGGACTGTTCACCATAGCTGTCACCTTGAGACACCAGCCATTTTAAAGCCTGTTTTCTAATCCAGTGGAGGGAAATGTTGCAGATCCCAAATGGATTAGACAAAAAGTTGTCCATCTAGGGATTAAGCAATGGAACAATTGCGCAGTTGCACTATTGCATCCTGTATCTACTAGTGATAAAGATATTTAAAACGCCCCTAAAACAGGTGTTTAATTTGACTTTCAAATGCGCACAAGGCACAGGCTTCACTTCTGGGATTATAAATAGAACAACAAAGTTATTTATATCTACCTCCTTAAGGAAAGCCGCAAGAAAGCGGTTGTTCTCTTACGCAGGACTTTTAGCTGTGTCAACCCACTCTCCTCCATTTGGAAAGTTCTTCTGTCTATGCCTCCCTGCCTCTGGTGGCAATTCTCCTGCCTCACACTATATAAGTGCAATACTATCTAAATAAATACCAGTTTTGTCTATAAACCTTATTATTCTTCTGTCCTTCCTAGGCTGTCACCATACCATCAATAGGTATAGTAGTAAGAATTAGGTCACTGACTAACTGTTTGTAGAAACTAGCAGCCTTTGCTGCAACTTTTACGACACCAACTCTGCCAAAATCAAGGCAATCACCAGCATGCTGCCCCCCACCAATGTGGACCAGGTGCAGACATTCTTAGGCATGGTTGCTTATGTGCGCAAGTTCATTCCCAATTGCAGGGAACATATTGCACCTCTCACTGAGCTCCTCAACACCAAACAGCGCTTCCATTAGACCCCTGCCAGAGATTGAGCCTTTGAGATGTTGAAGCAAAGACTCACAACAGCACCAGTACTGCAGTTTTCCAATCAAAACTGTCAGTAGAAACTTGAGACTGATGCCTCTGAAAGAGCCATAGGGTATGTGCTACAGTTAGAAACTGACAATGGCATCTTCCTCCTTGTGGCATATGAGTCTAGGAAACTTACTGACTCAGAACAACACTATCCCATTCATGATAAAGAATTGGCAGCAATTGTGCACTGCGTTGAGAAGTGGCTCTGTTACCTGGAGGGGGCCACCTTTCTACCCTGCTTCCTGACAGACCACAAGTTGCTCCAGTACTTTAACACACAGTCCCACTTGACACTCCACCAAGCAGGTTGGGTTGAGCGTCTATCTCCTTACCAGTTGCACATCAAATGCAAGCCTGGGAAGGAACTTGTCATAGCTGACGCCCTCTCACAACTCTATGTAGTGTCCATCACTGGGGACAACGGTTTGGACCCAGATTAGCCCATGCTCTACCTCCGCCCTGAGGCAACTTGCTATGAAGGCCTTAACTTGGTAACCATCTCCAAGTTGAAGGACAACAAGAGACAGTTCACCGCTGATGCTGGTAACGTCTGCTGCCGGGCAGAGACAGGTGAGAAGACGCCTTACATTCCCACCACGCAACAAGGTGATACCATATTACACTACCACCAAACCCTGGGTCACATCAGAGGGAGTAACCTCTTTGAGATCATGAAACAGAAGGTTTGGTGGCCGCGCATGCATCAAGACATCTTGGATCTCCTCAAAACATGTGTGTTGTGCAAAAAGAATACGTCCAAACCTGCACCCCCCAAGTCTGTCCTTCCCATCAAGGCCATGGAACCCTTTGAGCAGTGGGCTCTTGACGTTGTGGGGCCACTTCCCAAAGACAGACGGGGAAGAAGTACATTATCACTGTCATTGACTACTTCACTTGCTGGCTAGTGGCCTGGGCAACCACTAACCACACCGCCACCACCATCACCCGCTATATTGGCAAAGAAATTGTGGCCCGTTTTGGGCAACCCAAACGCCTCATCACAGATGGTGGCCCCAAACTTGTTGGACATGTCATGAAGTCATACTGCGCCAAGAACACCCTCCAACGTATAGTTACAACTCCCTACCATCCGCAAGCCAATGGGCACGTAGAACAGTTAAATGGCTCACTGGTGTAACTGATTGCCAAGCTCTCACAAGAGCACCCCAACACTGCATGGACTGAACACCTGCCTACTGCTCTACTTATCCTACAAACAAGAATCAACAGGGGCACAGGGTTCAGCCCCAGCACCCTGGCCTTTGGGACACCTGATAGTCTGACAGGGGTTGAACAGGGAAAGCTACAGTCCAAGGTTCCTGACAAGCCTCCCCTAGTAACAACTCCATCCCTAGACCAATGGTGTGCCAAAGCCCAGGAAATCAAACACAAGCAAATTGAAGGAGGGACAAAGCACCTCAAAGCCAGGTACGCTGTAAGTGACCCCATCTACACCCTCAACCCCAATTCTGCCAAGTTGGAGCCCAACCACCTAGGGCCCTTCAAGATAGCCGCTGTCTATGACAATCATACCTATCAACTCAAAGATGCCAAAGGGAATACCAAGAAGCTTCACCACAATTGCTTGCGCCCCTGCTGCGCCATCCCCACACAAAGGCTGTTTGTGCAGACCTTCCCAGAACTTCTGCAGACTCTGGTCTTGGTGTCTGACAACAAGCAGGGGGCAAGGGGGGGGTGTTGCAACCGAGTTTCCAGACTCACCTGCTAACATATCTTACAATACACAGGGGGCACTTGATGAGTTGCCCCTTGATGTATCTAACAACATGAACCAATGTGATGGCAATATCAAATGGTAGGTACTTTCTCCTAATTAGGAGCGTTACCAATTCAACTTGCTGATCCCCGCACAAGTTATTCCTTAGCTTCAAACCTTACATGGAGCTTCCCACTATGTTGCCCCCTTGTGGCCTTGTGGCTTTCCCCATATGATATATTAATCACAATTTTCTACAATAAACAATACCTTATTCTTATTATTATGTCCTTTCTATTGGACTGTTGTCTTCCTCAATTCCAAATACTGAATCCTCATTGGTTCAGTTGCAACATAAATCTGAGGTATTTTTGGTTGTTACCATAGCTTTAAAAACTACTGTATGTGCCAAATGCCTATACAGGTGAACCAGGTTAACTCTTTAGTGTGGTCCAGGGGATAAAATGAAAGTAATTTTTCAGAGGTGTAATACTTAAATTTAGGTTTCATATGGTACTTTGTAGAATGTATGGGTCTGTAAGGTGCACCTGGTGGACAGAAAACTGTGGGTGGAGGTGCTGGTAAACCAGAAGGAGTAATATCCAGATGACAGAGGACCAGAACAAAATATGGAAAAAATTAAGAGAATCAATATTTCATACACTTTTATTTCAGAATGGCAATAAAGTCTGGCACAGAGTCTAGGGGCTCATATAGTACCCTGCTTCCAGACTTTAACTTTACTGATTGGGAGTCATCATAAGTCCAGGAAATGGAAATTCAGATGGGCAGGACACCTGTGTTTGAGAACAGCAAAATAGCACAGGCACAGGTCAGGTGTTCATTGGCACAGTCCAACAGAAGAGTTGTGTGACCCTTCTGTTCCAGATCAGTATTCTTGGGGGAAGCTTGCTGGTCAGCGCCTTCTTCAGGGACAAGGTTCTGATTGATTACCAAGGCAGGCATCAGGATCATAAGAAAAATGATGGGGTCTCCTTGCCGTCATTAGGCAAGTGATCAAGATGCTCAGCATGGGCCACTACTGGTACTTTTGTACCAAGCTCTTTTCTCTCAATGGCATCTGTGGGTTAAATCTTGAGAGATTTAATCCCAGAAAAACATGGGTGGCTGGTCCCCTGGTCCTAAGGGCTGGCACCCAGCAGGTAGTCTTGACCAGGATCAAACCTGTTTCAACCCTTGGGTTTGAGAGGGGATAAAATGGAATTCCTGACACTGTTAGAAAACTGGATAGAAAAAAGTCTGTAAAAAAATCTACTAAGTGAATGAAGGATTTTCCTGGAGGGGAACAGAGGTAAGTTGGAACAATCAACTTCTTGATCAAAATCCCTAGCTTAGAATTTAGAAAAAAGCTTTAGTTTGAGCAGATTAAAAGGCTTTTTTCAGCTTTCCAAGTTTAAACCAAGATTTTTTATCTTGTCTATTCAAAAATACTAGAAAAACAAGGGCAGTAAAAATACAATAAGCTTCTGGAAAAATTGACCGCTTAAACTTCATAAAAGTGGCATAAGTTTGTTTTGTGATGCCAACAAGAAGGTTTGTTACTTTTTATTATATATTCTTCTGAAAAACTGGGCTTGGCTTGTAGATAAGCTCTTATTGGCTGACATTAGGGGGTTTTCCTGGTTGATGCCTTAGGTATCAGATTAGGAAATTAAGGCAGCCAATTTTCTATTTTTAATCTGTTATAAGTATCTGTGAGGTTTGGGGTTTATTGGATCTATTTCACCTTTGATACTGGGGAGTTCTGGCCAATTAAAATCATGTTTGATAATTTTGTTGTGTTTTAGCAAGTTTCTCAGGTTTGCTTAACCTTGGGATTTGACAATTGATATGGCTTAATTGAGGTTTTAATCTCATACATTTATATTTGTTTAAAAGATGATTTCTCTGAATTTATGTATTCAAGTATGAAATTACACTGTCTGGCTTATTCTGAGCCCTGAAAGGTATGCAAACCACCAAAATTTAAGTAGAAAAAATAGAGGTTTAAACAATCAGATTGAAAATGGCTCATGTACATATTTGAGTCTGCATATTGTCAAGTATATACTTCTGAGAAGTATAATAAACAAGATAATGGGAAAAATTAAGAAGATAATGATATTTTATTGATATGAATTTAGAGGTTTATATAGTATCATGAAAAGCCACATATTGTCCATGTACTTCATGATAGTCATGAGGCTTGTCCTAATAAGGTTTCATTTGGACTTGAAAGGTTTGATTCCTGTATTAGATGGCAATTAATAAGAGTACCGCCAATTTAATGCTTAGACAGGGAATCACTTGGGGAATTACTTTCCCAAGAGGCTGTAATCAAATAGGTTGCAAAATCTCTCCTGGGGTGCTGGAAGGTGGAGCCTTAGTAATTTTCTTGAGAGTGTCAGGGATTTGGGCTTTATATTGATCCAGTTTTGCATTGGAGACAGGTATTTATGAGTTTTGTTGTGCAGTTCTTGCTTTGCATATGCAGATTTGATCATGGTGCATGTGTTTTAACTCATTAAAAATATCATTTTTTGATGTGGTAGGTATGATTAGGTTTGACTTCCATGACTATTACAGGTCTTCTTAATTCTGGTTTCAACTTGTGCAAGTTGTGGTTGACAACCCAGATCTTGTCCCCAACTTGAAACTGTTCCTGTTGGATAGAGATTGTTTCTCTCTCAACTCTTTCCTTTTCTTTAGCCCCTTGGTCTTTCCTTGTGTGTTGTATGTCTAGATCATTATCACTGGGTACTTTCTTAGGCATATATAATTATGGTCCTGATGTAGTGCTAAGAATGGAGGTTTTATGTCAATAGACAAGTTCATACAGGCTTTTACATGTATTGTGGTTAACTTGTGTTCTGCACACCATAAGTGCTGTTGGTAGCATGTTAACCCAGGCTTTTGAATTGTTGGCAGATAACTTACTGAGGAATTATACTAGGGAGCCTTTTAGTCTTTCTACTCTTCTATTTGCTTGTGGGTGATAGGGGCTGACTATGATGTGTTTTATTCCATTCTTGGAAAGGTAGATATTGGTGTCAATGGCTTTAAGTTTGATTCCTCCATCTGTAATCAGGAGTTCAGGGTTTCCAAACTTAGCTATGATCTCTTTGCCAATAAATAGTCTTAAATTTATTCCTTTGTGTTCTTTTGTGGCCTGTGCTACAGGCCACCTAGTCACATAGCCAATAGCTGTGATAATGTACTTTTTGCCTTTGTTGTTGCCAGGCATTGGTCCCACATTATCCAGTGACTGCACTTTGAAGAGCTGTGTGATTGACACTGGTATAACTAATTTGGGGTGCTTTGGAGAAGGCATATTTTTCACAGACTTTGCATTGATCTAGATCTTCCTTGATATTGTCCAGCATATTGGGCCACCAGTAGTGTGCCTTGAGGTATTCATGTAAGTTCCTGCTACAGGTGTGTCCCAGATCTCTGTGGTAACGGAGGATTGTGTCAATCTTTTGTGTTGACGGAAAGTAGGGTACAGTGTCACCATTTGGAAGGATTTGGTGAAGGGTATCATATACGTTTTTGAACAGATGTTTGTTCTTGAGGACTTTCTCTTGGATGTCCATTGGTGTGCCAGGTGGGAACCCTTCCTGGAAATTCCCCATGATTAACATGGGCCAGTTGGGGTTGCCATTGGTGCGGAGGATATGTTTATTGTATAGCCTTGATAGGGCGTCTGCAGTAAGAATTTCTTTGCCTGGTTTGTATTCAATTACCATGTGGTACCTTTGTATGAGGCTCATTAATTCAGCTTGTCATCTAGATAGATATTGTTGAGTCTTGAAGAACACCAATGAATTGTGATTGGTTAGCACTTTGAATATCTGTGCACCTTCCAGATAGCATTGCCACTTTTTTAAGCAGTAAATAATGGCTATCAGTTCTTTGTCATGTATCTGGTATCTTTGCTCACCTTTAGACAGCTTTCTTGATTCATACGCAACAGGGAGAAAGTCATTTTCTGTGGTTTGAATCTTAAGCGCTCTTCCTATTACGTAGTTGGAGGCATCAGTCTACAATTTATAGATGTATTTGCATTTAGGGTACTATAGGATGGGGAAAGTAATGATTTGGTCTTTTAGTTGTCAGAAATGCTGCTCTCTTAGTGGCGTCCACCCAAATTTTGTTGTTTATCAGTGATTGCAGACAGGGGCAGTCAAGGCTCCCCAATCTGGGATGAACTTTCTGAGATATGTGATCATTCCCAAGAACATCCAAAGCTCACTCTTGTTAAAAGGTGCTGGCACATATGTGATGGCATGTATCTTTTCTGGGTCTGGTTCTATTCCGTCTTTACTTATAATGTGTTCAATGAACAGGAGTTTGGATAAGAAGAAATCACATTTTTAAGGTTTGGCTATGAGTTGATTATCTTTGAGTGTGTTGATTACCATTTAGCATCTTTTCAATGTTGTTCTTTGTTGGGGCTGTGGATGATTATATTATCTATGTAGAATATGGCTCTTTTTTCTAATTTGGTCCTTGAACACTTTGTTCATGAAGGTCACAAAGATACTGGGAGCGTTTGTCATATCAAAGTTGAGGACTACACATTCAAATGATTATATTTGGTTATGAACGCTGTCTTTGTGATGTCTTCAGGCTTAACACAGATTTGATGATATCCTGCTGTTAAGTCAATTTTTTATGAAGAACTGTGACCCTCCTAGAGCATCAAAGAGGTTGTCAATCAGGGACAAGGGATTCCTGTCCTTAATTGTGACTTTTTTAATTGCTTTTGAAATCAGTGACAAGGCGTAAGCCTCCATCTTTCTTGGCCACAAAGAAGACCTCTGCGCCAAAAGGAGACTTCAATGGTCAGATGAGACCCTTTTCAGGGCTTCATCCAGGGGTTATTTTAGTATGTTGTCTTTTTGGGGTGTCAATTGGTAGGTGGGGTGTGCCCTAGGGACGTTTCCTTTGAGGTTGATTTTGTGCGGAACACCTCTGTCAGGTGGCAAGTCTGACAGGTTCTCCTAGAACACTGAAGGGAACTCTTGGACAATTTGTTGGTGTATTGGGTCCTGTTCAGGTGAGGCTTCCATATTCTTATAATGTATGATCTCTTATGTGCAGGTATTCCAGTCAATTTTATTGGTGTCTTTTCTTCTTCTGTTTTGGTGATCTTTACAGATATGTGGCCCCTCATGAGGGTGTCAAAACAAGTTGGGTACATGTAGTGGTGGACTTCCCCTTGTTGTATGGTGAGTGTAGAACTATACCACTCAATGTAAGGGTCTGTCTTTCTCATCCAATCTAGGCTGGCTACTACGCCTTACTTAGGTATTGTAATGATGAAACCACCAAGGATAGTTTGAATGTCCACTATCTGGGTCTGGTAAAGGGTTTGCCTCCTGGGTGACTTAAGTGCTCCTGATATATGCCATGATAGCTCTCTTGAAGTTGCTCTTGATGGTAGGTGGTTTCCTGGGATTGGTGAACTTTTTGTCACCAAGAAATTGGTCTGCCCCAGTGACAAATAGTGTGGTGCCTTGATATCTGCAAAGACAGAGAGGATAAGGGAGGAGTCTATTTCCAATTTGGGCAGCAAACAGTATGGGGTTGCTGGAGGGTACTTGGATCACGGCAAGTGAATCTACAGCTTGATTACTGTACAAATTCTTGTGAAGTGGGAGAGGGAGGCTTTCCTAAGCACTCCCCTGAGCTTCTCTCTCCTTGAGCACATTGTCAGTACTCATCTAGTTAGATTGAGCTGTAAAATTTCTGCCTGGGGATGAGGGTTATTAGCTTGATCAGTTGGCTTGTTGGGTTGAGTATCCTTCTTTGCTGGGGGCTCTTTTTACGCTTGGTGGCTGCGTGCAGGTTGCCAGACTTCTGAGCAGCTTGCTTTTCTTCCAAGAAACCATACTGGAGGTTCTTTCACCAGCTCAGATCAAACCAATGTTTGGTATGTGGGGAGACCATTGTAGAAGTCCAGAATGGTCCAGCCTCATCGAATTTTATGGTGTCAAGAGCTCAATCATGTATGTCTTTGTATATCAGATATACTCTTCAATGGTTTCTGTCATTGTAAAGGTTCTGAGTTCTGTCATAATCACAATGTCAAAGTTCTTTAATACAAGATTTTCTAAGAAGGCTTTTTTAACATGTCTCAGTCTTTATTATGATCAGTATGCTGTTCAAACCAGTTGCTCACAAAGAGAGAGGCAGTCCTGGTAACTTGTAAAGCAATTTAACTTGCCCATAGTCTTTAGGGATAGCCTACTAGTACAAACTTGTTTTGGGTGCTTTAGATCCAGAGGTTAGCATTTTCATGGCCTAGTCCTGAGAAAGCTCAAGTTCTGCTGAGTGGGCCACGGAAATACGATGCTGGTTATTTTGGATATATCAGGGATCAGAGATGGGTTCAGGACGCCTTGGGTGCTGAGGAAGTTGTACTGTTTGGTTGGTGCAAGGAAATTTTTGAGGACTGTGTATCCTGAGGGATGTCCTGACCTTCTTTGTATCTTCTCTAGCTGGTGAGGAGAACCATCTGCTGGGTTCTTTTCTTTGGAGGAATTTTTCCTTTAAGCTGTGTAGGTGTGGATAGCCTACCTGTGATACCACTGTCAAGTATATACTTCTTGGAAGTATAATAAACAAGATAATGGGAAAAATTAAGAAGAGAATGATAATTTATTGATAGGAGTTTAGAGGATTATATAGTATTGTAAGAAGCCACATACTATCCATGTACAACATGACAGTCATGAGGCTTATCCAAGTAATTTTCTGCTTTGGACTTAAAAGGTTTGATCCCCATATTAGATGTGCAGTTGATAAGAGTGCCACCAACTTGACTATCACTTAGGGAATAGCTTTCCTGAGAGGAAGTAATTATAGATATTGCAACAATCCCAAAATCAGAGACATAAGAAAATCAGTCATGATACAAGTAACCTAATATCTTAGAATCCTTTTTCCCAAAGACATTCAATCAACAACAGTACTCATAATTTCCTTAGACAATCATGACAGGAACCACTACTATACCTACTTTATGAATTATGCCAGTGTTAACATCAGATGCCCAAAAGAATGACTGATTGTGATCATGCCACACTCTACCGCCAAGAGATTCTTTGCTGCACCTTATTGGATGCTTCAGATATTTTTATGCTGATAGAGGGGTGTATGGGGGAGCAGGGGTAAAGTTCCAACTAAACTGGTCACCCCAGATACCACTCTGTCTTGCAGTGTGCTTGGGGTGCTGATCTAGCCATCAAATTATGGGTCTAATGCCATACCCTTGTTCAACCCACAGGTATGATGGGCCCGGGTACTTTTATATATGGTGTGAGACCGGTTTATAGGAGAAGACCTGGAAAGTTTATCAATCAACTGCTGGTCTCCACCTGATCTGAATGTCACATAAGTTATCCAGTTGGTGGACTAAGGGCTTTCATTATGGTATAAGAATATACTTTCCCTATAAATATAACATTATAAATCATTCCATGTCTCTTTATTGGACTGTTATCTTACCCAACTTATCAAGCCCTTGACTGAAATATTTTGATCGAGATGTATGCTAAAGAAGTAGTATTCAAAAAGGTTCTTTGGAAGCAACAACATTTTCTGGAAAGGGTTGTATTTAACCCCTGTTCTGGGGTTGATATTACTATAGTTTTGCGAGTTGAAGTTTGGATAGATTATATATCCCAGTTGGGGGCTTTAGGGGTTGTGGTGGGATCTACCCGCATAATGATTATTTCTGCAGCAGGCTGCAGTGAAATAGCTTGCTTTTAAAATATCACGATCTTTGGAAGTTGATTAGATCTATCGGTGATAAAGGATGTGGAGAAAAAGATAGATTCTTTAGATAGAGAAGTTTATATGGGTTGGTGTTCTTCTTTTGGTGATGTAATAAAATGTTATGCAGGATTGGGGCGGTCAAAAGCTAGATGTGGTCCTGGTACAGGATGTCTTCTATTTATAGATCAAAGGTGTCGGAAATCACTTGGCGGAGGATATATTGCCCCCTTTTGAGACTTTTTCTATCCGAGGTTGGCATATCGGTTAGCCTTGGTTGATTGGTCGTGCTATGGATTGGGAGTTGTTTAATGCTGAAAGGATTCTGGAAGATGGGAAGGCGAAGAAGGTTGGTTTTGTGGAGCTCAAGCCTTGCCGCTGATTGGCAGAGCATCCAGCTTAACTGGTAGAGCAAGCGGGGTAGAGTTTGGTGGCTTTGTGGTGGGATTCAGAATGGATCACTTGAAAAGTTGATTATTTGTTTAAATAAGATATTTTTAATTGAAATTTATGAATAGAATGGCTTCCATCCTTGGTTTGTTAATTAGTCTTTTGGGATGACATGAATGTTATAATGGTTGATGTATTTTAATGATGGGTAAAGGGTGAGTTTAAGATGAAGTTTGGGTGAAGTTTGGGATGTTCCAGCAGAGGGCTTCCAGGGTGGGGATGGGGCCAGGCTGGTTATAGTTGGAGGCCAGCCGTTTGAAAGTTTGAAATCTCTTGATGATTGCGCCAATGCCTCGGAATTTATGGAAGTTGATGACTTCGTGTTCAATGGTGAGTTTGGGGGTAGCTGGAGCATTCAACTTGAGGTCGAGGGGCTGAGCATTGAGAGAAGAGGTCAAGAAGGATATGTCAATGGATTGGGTGTTACGGTCCAGCATTTTAGCTTCGTACCGTGTGTTGTTGGGGGCCGATCTGGAGGTTTTAAGTGGGATAGTGGTTAGAGGGGGGAGGGTGGCGATAGGCATTGACAAGTGACGGTTATGGATACTTCGTTTTGGGAGGAAGGAGGGGAGTTCAGATAGATGTAGCAGATCGCTTAGGTATAGGCCCATGAAGGGGATGGATCCCATGATGCGCCTTGAGCAGAAGGTGTCTGATTGGATGGAGCTTAATACTTGGTCAATGTCGTCGCTGGTGTCAGGCCAGTGGCAAGCCAGGGACCTTGGGATCTCGCTGCTGGAGGGGACACCATCGCTTACTTCACCCCAGTTTTCGGCAATCGAGTGCATGGTAGCTCTCAGCCGCTTCCAGTTGCGGAAGGGGTTTGTGAATTGTACCAGCTCGTTGAGAACTTTTGCCTCGTTGATCGATAGCCGCTCCCATGCCACGCCAATCTGTGTAACACGGGGTGATTGTAGAGCAAGCAGTATTTGGACAAGGGTGGTGAAGTTGGCAAGTTGGTAGCATTTGTGGGCAATGCGGATGAACTTGGATATCAGTTTTGCCTGCTCTGCGGGGTTGTCGATTGTGCATATTTCGGCAACAGCCCAATCGCTCACCGAGTTAAATCTGGCAATGAGGTTGGGGAGCTTCTGGGGTGGGGTGGAGGTGAGGCATTTGGGGAAGAACCTAAGCAGCACCTCTTCCCAAGTCACGTCGCTGAGGAGGCGCGCTTCAATTAGGGAGAGTTGATAGGCTACAGCACCCGAGGGGTAATCGAGGATAAAGCACCGAGATCGGAAGGGGTTCAAGACGCGGTTGCGTACGCTGATATCCAGCCATCGGGACTTCGCGGTGCGAGAGGTTGGACCTCCGGTTAACAAGGGCCGGATCTGCGGCACGTGGTCAATCAGACCAACGACGGGGCTGTGGGAAAGCGGGGGGCTTTTGCGGTTCTTGAGTGACTCTTGGATAAGGCGTGACTCAAGCCTTGTCGTAGCTGAGCACTGCGATGTAAGAATATGCTTGGGGGGATGCATGGTCTTTGCTTTGGCAGCACAGATAAGCCTAGAAAGGCTAGAGCGGCTGCGAAGGTGGCTGGATTTTATAGGGTCGGGTATCTCGGGTGGCGTGCCAAGGGCTGATATGATGGAATGAGTGCTTTCTTTGAATTTATGTGGGGCCTCTGAGGCGAGGGAGCTGTTGACCTTTGAAGTGTGTTCTGTAAAGAGGGAGCGAATTACTCGCCAGCTGCTAAACTTGCGTAAGCGGGGATGTATCGAGGGTGGGGGAGAGTGAGGAAAGCGGATGTCGGCGGAAGGAGAGGCGTAGATGCCGGGATGGACAAGGCCAGTTGTTGTATTGCACGGAGTTATAACCGAGACTTGGTCGGAACTATACGAAGTTGTCGTACAAACCTCCTTGACGGTACTGAGGTCGGCACCCCAGAACTTACTGGCTTCGTCTGTGGGGGAACCGAGCAAGTAATAGGAGGTGGATGATGGGGTGAGGCGAACAAGGATAGTTTTTAGTTCAGCAATGATGCGGCGGTCGCGCGGAGATTGGAGAAGGGTTGGTGATTCTTCTAGGGCCATGAGGGAATCGGCCAACTGCTGTCTAAGGCTGCTGTCCTCAACAAAGTCACATTGGAAGTAGTTGATTAGCCAATGCCGGATCACAACAAACATGCGAACCCGCACCACCTGCTGCAAATCCGCATGCCCCGTCAATGCCCACCGATACCGCGCAATCAAAAGCCTCAGCAGCTCGCCTCGGCTCAAGAAGATGCGGTACGTGATGAAGAAGTCCGACATGAATGTGTAATCAATTTTGGTTGTCAGGATAGTGACGAGCTGAACGACACTGCCGCCCAGGAGAAGCTCCTCGCCCTCAGACCAGACTGGAACTTCGTTTGTTTCGTCAAAAATAGTGGTGAATGCTCCCAGCTCATCTAGTTTGGATTTAAAGTCGGGCAGCGATTGCCGCCGTGTAATGGGCAGCCACTCTCCAGGCTCATAGGAGTTTTCGGAGCGTGGGCGGCCCTCCTCCTGGCGGGAGGCGCGATACTTGGCCAGGGCGGCACGGTGCGCTCTGGAATCTAAGCCATCCGAGTACGACCGGCGCTTGGGGTCACGTGGCAACGGCCAAGGCACTCCTTCCAAGTTTTCCTCTTCGACATACAGATTCAGCAGCGCGTCAAGGTCCTGATGATAGCTTTGAACATCCATCACCTACCACTTTGCTTTCTACTGAGTATAAACCCTTTACCTGGCTCCACGAGGCAAACAATTATGTTCTTGCTGGAGCAAACGTGGGGTATTTAGAGCATGGGTTATTGAGTAGGGAACCATGTTAAGGTTAACCAATCACGTTGCGTGGATTCCTGCTTGGCCTCGAAATGGTACACTGGCCGAATTAACGACTTAATATTTTAACTATACGTTGTGCACCAACATTCAAGTACAATTGGATATTCTAGAGCAGTTAGCTGCCCCTGAAGGTTCCTTCAACTGACATGCCATGTCTACCTTTTAAAGGAAATTCTTTAATGTACAATTCGTCATGTAAGTGGCCAGCAATGGATCTTGATTCATGCTCCAGGCGCGTGCCTAACACAAGATATATGCACCCTCCCCACAGCAGAAACAACTGATGATTAGTATGAGTCCCTTTCGATTTAAAGCAGTGCACCACATTATTTTTACTCAAATTATAGCTGATTTTTTGATAATTTAATGTACCTTGATAAATTTTATTATTTAAATTAGCAAATATTAACCACAATTCCACAGTTAATGATAAATTCACAATTCGATATAATTTTTACTTTCATAAAAATCCATCAGCTTCAGTTGACTCGTCCCCACAGCAGAAACAATCGATGATTAGTATGAGTCCCTTTCGATTTAAAGCAGTGTACCATATTATTTTTACTCAAGTTATAGCAGATTGTTTGATAATTTAATGTACGTTGATAAATTTTATTATTTAAATTAGCAAATATTAACCACAATTCCACAGTTAATGATAAATTCACAATTCGATATAATCTTTACTTTCATAAAGATCCAACAGTTTCAGCTGGCTCGGGACCATTCCCCAGAATCATCATTTGACTTTAGTGTCGCATTGGTCATTTCATAATGGCTTAAATAACCTTGTCACAGCAACTGGCAGTTTTCTGTCCGCCCTAGACGCTCCATCATTAACGGCGGCAGCGCTAACCGTGGCTGGAGCGAACATGGAATTAGTGCCACAGTCGCTTTGGGAAGGAGCCAGATTTCCGTAGCCACAATCCCAACCCAACATCATACCGGGAAACCGCCGCCTTCAGTTGAATACTTCCTGAGCTTACGTCGATCCCACCTAACGTTACTGCCCCTGAATCATTCACCCTACCAATCGAATAAACCCAGGGCTCTTGATTTCATTTGAGCTGTTTCTAATTTACCACTTTGGTTTAGGATTTAAATGGCTTCGGATGGGGATCCCAAGTCCTACTTGAACCCAGGGTAGCTTCAATAATTTGCAACTATGACTTGCGTTCATTACCAAAACATCATCACCAGACTAGGCTAAGGCGTCACCAAATTAATATGATCCTCCTTTTTAAAATGCATCATCTGAAGAACAATGCCAATTGATCAAGTTGCTATGACAAGGTACAAATCACAACGTTCAGGAAGCTGCTTCAACTACATCACTGAAAATCTGTAGCCAGATAATTAGCAATACAATTGGGGATCTCCATTTGCGCTAAATAAAGACGGGCGCCATAATCGTCACTATGTGTTGTGATCAAGCTTCGCCTGGTACAATCTGTTTTGTGACTTTGATAGTTGGGCACAAATTATTTTGTGACCTTCATGTCACATCACAATTCATGCATTTTTGTTTATTTGCCTTTAGGGGCTGGTAACAATTGTAACTGCTACATTTGTGACCTACTTCTAAAGTCACATCACAACCTGCATAAATTGTGCTGTAACCAAGCACACCATTATCTATTTTTAGGCTGTGACCAGATATAATCATACACTCTGATACTAGACACTCCTTTAAATAGTGTATATTATATATCTCTAAATAAAAAATATTATTATGAATTAGTACTGTAGATATAAAATATGTTGGGTAAATGTCAAGACTCCAGAATAATATGGTAGACTTGACCATTATTCCCCTGGCTGATTGGTTAGACGGCCAATTGCCATACAACTGGAAAGGTTAAGGAAAGCATCAGCTGATCCCGTCCCACACCTTGGCTAATCAGTACATTGAGTATTACTCCAAATATTGATCCTGATCCAATTCTGATCCTCCCATTGGATCAACCCTGATTGGATAAGTTTGATGATACCTGATCTCAAGCACAGAACGCCTCTCAGCCAATAAGATGGAATGCCTAAGAATAATAATGCAAGATGGTTCCTGCCAAACATTTGCACTTGGAGACACGTCAAATTCTATGACCAATATAGAAGGTCATTTAATAAGAATAATGCATGATGTGAAAACCCAGTTGACAGGGTAACTAAACTTGCATATGCATAAACTACAAATCAGATGCCGCCAATACGCTGATGAGTTAAGCTGAGGTCCGGTAATCTATTGAAGTCCCATGCCAGACTGGCATGGCTGCCTAACTCTGGGGGCTGAAACTAGCAGTCTGGGGAACAGATAGACTAACTAGTAAGAGTTGGAAGCATCAGATTATAATCTGCCAAGAGGGCTTATCTACCCTATATAAGGTGCTCTCCTGATTAGAGATTGAGCAGAATATTCACCCTTGAAGATAGAGATTAAATAATCTCTATTGTTGTATCACTACTAGCTGATGCATAGTAGTCAGAAGTATCCAAGTAGAACGCACCGCCGTTTACTTGCAGACCCGTGTGTTTTCTCTTACGGACTTGGAATACCACCATGTTGTAGCTTCACCTAAGACCCAATTGTTAGCACAGATTGTCCTCATACAATCTATATCAACATCCCTACTATAAGGAACAATAAAGATCTTTCCTCAAGATCACAAAATCTTGACAGTGGTGCTCACTACAAAAGCAAGCTACCATTGGTGTCAAGTCAAGGTGCTGCCTTGCCCCTTTCCCGCCCCAGCTTTGTTGATAAGTATGGGGGGATGCATGGAAACCAGTGACACCAAAAGGGACACTAGTCTCCACTTGGCTATTACGCCACACCAAGCCGTTGAGCTCCAAGATGACTGCCTCCACTTGGACCCTGCCAATGTTCCAGGACCACACCAACATTGCCAGTATTCCTTAGAAGAGGTCCGCGCTATGCTAGGCACACTACTACATGGTCAACAACATGAGGGGGCCCAACAGGAGACAGAGTTCACTCTGTTCAGCTACAATCTTAATGCTGCCAACCTTTGGACTTCATATTGCCAGTACCAGGAATCTAACAGCATGCAGATCAGTCAGCTGTTGAACAAGGAGAAGGGGCAAGTTGAAGACTTCCTCTTGTACTTTGTTCACCCAAGTATTAAACACTTGCAGCAACTTTTTGCAAGACAAAGTTTAGAACTTGCAGAGTTGGATGCTAGCCACAATGAATTGCAGGAAGCCCACTTAGCTACCATCAATAAACTGAACACTAGCTTTGATTCATTGCAGGATATCCTGAGAAACCTATTCAATACCACCAACCATGCTCACTTCAGAGTGGATGAGATTGTACAACAGTTTAATTCTCGGGTTGGACACATTATTGCCAATTTCTTCAAAAGCACTGGCATAACTCCACAGTGGATCACCAACGTGGCAGCCCACTTTATTAGCCTTACCTTTAGGATTGATGAGTTGGCCCAGCATCCAACCCAGAGTAAAGGGACTCCTGATAAAGAAACTCTGCGCCATATGTTGGACGATGCAGACAATAGAAGTACCAACCGTTATAACAAGCTAGTGGCTTACATTAACAAACTGGCAATTAAGCTAGACAGCCTGAGAAATGGAAAGTTCCCTGCCCCACTGGGCATTGCTTCCCAAGGCTTGCCTCTGATCCCCATGATTGTTGCCTATACCACAACGCCTATGTGGATAACAAAAACAATCTTTGGGAGACCATCAAAAGCATACAAGAAAATGCCAGCTTGCTTTATGAGGATCTCAAATCCGCACAATAACGGATTGCCCACCTGGAGGAAGGTTGCATGAAAGACAAGCAACGTCATGGTACACTCACCTCTATGGTTCTTATGCTGGAGGAAAACCACAGCAACCTACTGGAACAGTTGGTACAAGAACGTGCAGCTAGAAAGGAGATGTAACTTAAGTTTGCTACAAGACTAAGCAAGCTGGAGACTCAGGCTAGAGGAGCAGGCAGTAGAAGCTCTGGCCAAGGCCTGTCACCCCTTCCTGCCTCTTATTTGGAAAGACAGAAGCTTCCTCTCCTGATTACTTCCATGAAGTAGGTTCCAATTGTGAGAGTAATGGCTCTCAGTACACGCGTAATGTGCCCATGGGAGTTGCGGCACTGCCTCCTCTCATGTCCATGACCTCCACCAGACTTCCTTCTATTCCCGCCAGAAGACCAATGGCCAATCATATAGAAGAGACTTTGGTACCTGACCATAAGTTTAAGCCATTGAACTTACATAAATTTTATTGTAATGGAAACATTAGAACATTCATACAACTATTTGAGATGTCCATGAGAGGGTCATTGGATCACATGAAGGCCACCACCCTCATCAATGCCCTGGACCCTGCCAGTGTAGACTTTATCATGTTACATCTACCACAGGAAGAGTGGATATATGCAGACGCCAAATAGGCGGTCATTGATGAATTTGGCAGTGAGACTAAAATCCAGGCCAGAAAGGCGGAGTTTAGCAATATCTCCTTCAAGAAATACAAGACTGTCTCCAACTTTGCTGACTGATTCTACCACAAGGCACAGATTCTCCTTGGAACTGGGGTACTTTCCTATCTCAATTGCTGCATCACCATGAGCAGAGCTTTACTACCCTATTGTGAGCTTGCCTACATGATGTTTCCAGTTCTTGACCAGTCCAATGACACACAGAAGATTACCAGCTATCTCAGCAGACTTGGTTTGCAGTTTGAGGCCCCAAACAAGGAACAGACAGGTAAAAGTTTTAACAACTTTAAGGAGCAATCCCAAACTCCAAAGCTGGCTGAATCTACACCTGACACAGACAAGTCAAAAGGAGAAAATAAATCCTATCATAATTCTGGTAACTGCAATAAATGTGGGAAGCAAGGCCACTTTGCGGCAGAATGCCAAGGAGGGAAGCCTAGCCCTCCTTGTATCAATGTGGTCACGGTAGCCAAACCCGCCAAACAGGGAAAAGGGAAGGCAGGCCAGTAATGGAATGTACTGGACCCGCTGACCCGCTGACCCCCTTCCCATTCTAAAGGACCCCAATCAAGAAACAGCCAGTCAGCGCCCTAAGGTCAGTGAAACTGACCTCTTGCCTATCAGCAAGGAGGCAACACCTCCCCAGGCAACAATTCTGGACACGTCTACAACCATTAGCCAGCCCCTTCCTGACCTATTCTTAATGGAGAAAGACTTTGAGGAGGACTCTATCCATAAGCTAGTAGCAGACAACCTGTATGCAATCCCCAGCCAAGGGAGAGGCTGCCCCAGGAAAATTGACACCAACACAATAGAGACTGTCTCCAAGCCCTACACTGCTCAAGTTCAGGAGGTATGTACTGGTTCTAGCCTAAACATGTCCAGCAATCTGCTGCCACTGAAAGGTGTATAGTTCTCCATGCCACTGGAAACTATAGAAGCCAACTTTCCTGAGATTGGCCAAAGTCTCTGCCAATACTTTGATACCCCAGGACCTCTGGGTATCCATTTATTAAATCTCCAATCTGAATCTTACACAAAATGTACTTATGCTGATATTTCCGTAAACAAGGTAAAAGTACGAGTCATTATAGACAGTGGGGCCCCAATTAACATAGTCTCTACCCGCCTGGTAAAAAGGCTGGGTTTGGTTACAGACGTGGCCCACTCCAAAGTCTATGGTACCACCAGAATTCACACCATCACCTCATTTGGAGTATACAGTTCATTGCCAATGAGGTTTGGTTTGATTGCGGTCTCCTTGTCAGCCGTGGTTCTACCCAGTCAAAACTATGATATACTGATTGGGATGACATTCCTTCACAAGTATGGGGTTAAACTGGAGATGGAAGTGGACACACTGACACTGCTCAGTCAGACAATCCTGTTTTACTACTCCAAGGAGAAGATGCCACCAAAGGAGACCAAGAGCATTCACCTGGCTTACAAGGACAGAGTAGTAGCAATACCTGACAAAATCAAAGGAAAGAAGGGAAAGTGGCTGCCTACACAGATAAAGGAACACAAAGACATTTCCCTTCAATCAAGGTCAACCTTCATACTATAGAGCGGCACCCAGATGGTCATCAACTCTGGATTGACCCTAAATATACCTGAAGGACTCTATGAAGAAATGCATCAGCCTTGGAACTGCTCCCGTTTCAAACCATGGGTTGCCCCTGGAATCATCATTCCTGGACAATAGTGGATTCATGTTCTATTGGCTAACCTACAGGAATTTGACCTAAAAATCAAGAAGCACCAGGTAGTTGCCTTTGTTCACCTCCTCCTGGTCATAGAGATAGAGGCATTCCATTGTATAGGCAACTTCTCTGACATGAGACTGCCAGATCAAGTAGAAGCCTCTGCTTATGAAACCACTCCTTTGGCTGACCTATTGTCCTTGAGAGAGGAAGAATGCAAGAAGGACAGCACACTTTTCAAGAAGTATTGCTGCATTTTTGCAGAAAATGATTTTGATCTAGGATGCGCCACTGATTTCACCCATCACATCAACACCGGTGACCAAAAACCTATTCACCTCCATCCTATCAGAAGATCAAAAGCCAGCAAGGAGTTAGTGAGCAAGGAGATTGAAGAGCTCTTGGATAGAGGCATGCTTGTGCCATCTAAGAGCCCTTGGGCATCTCCTATGCTCATAGTTAAGAAGAAAGACAGAAGCAATAAGGTTGTGATTGACTATTGTTGGCTCAACCTGATAACCAAGAATGATTCATACCCTATCCCATGAATTGATGATGCCCTTGATTGACTAGGCAGAGCCAAATATTTCTCTTCCATGGATCTAATTTCTGGTTATTGGCAAATTGAGCTACCGCCTTAAGAACAGGAGAAGTGTGCAATAATAACCTCTCAATGGTTGTTTCAGCCAACATGCATGCCCCAAGGTCTGTGTAACGCTCCAGCCAATTTCCAGCAAGCCATGGATTTGATTCTTGGAGACCTCAAGCTGTCCTGCGCTCTGGTATATTTGTATGATATTAACGTATTTTCCAGGACCTTCAATGAACATCTGGATCACCTGGAAGTTGTATTCAAAAGACTGACTGACGCTAATCTGAAGATAAAGCCTCAAAAGTGCCAGTTTTTCAAAGATTGGCTTGAGTACCTTGGCTTTTTTGTGGATACAACTGGACTTTGCCCTCAACCTGCAAAAGTTGAAGCCATTACAGGTATGAAGCAACCATAGAGAAAAAGAGACATACAAGTCTTCCTGGGGTCAAGAGCAGATCTCCACACAAAGCCATCCCACAAAGAGCCAGCTTCTTGTTGCCACAATGAAGTGCCTCCCAGGCCCTCCTAGTAGCCCTGCAAATATGGCTGTCCCATACATTGGATTTTTTAACTCCCAAGGAACTATATACCTTGGGAAAAGGATCCAAAGGAAAGATCCAGATTTTAAGGAATTCAAGGCCAAAATCAAGGATGAACCCCAAGATTGGTATGTCCACTGCCCTCACAGTTGATGGGTCTGCTAGAAGATTGGTCAATTCTTGCAAGGCATCCTGCCAAGAGGACAAGTCTTTTACTGTGTAAAATCCACTGGCTGTTTTCTGAATTAGTTTCTTCAAATCCACCCAAGAACGCTTCTGCGTCACCAAGAAAAGAAACAGAGGAATGATATCCTTGCCTAGAAGCAGATTCTTTACAGAGAATCCTTCCTCTCCCAGACGGAATTGCGTGAACACAGACTCTTGGGTCCCTCCAAAGGCGTCATAATAATCTTGAGCCGGAGTCACAACTAATTCTTGCCCTTCTGTGGCCTGAATGGAAGCCTGAGTAGCCTGCTTAGGCAAATACTCATCAACTGGATCTCCTATTAGACACTTCCCAAAAGCAGTTGTGTCATTCCTCTCTTACTGCTTGCTGTCTTCCTGAGTATCCAATTGGAAAGGGTCTTCCAACCCAGTAAATGCTATTTCAGAACCAGCATCTCAAAGTCCTTGGATCAACGCCTGTCTGGACTTAAGCAAAAGGTTGTAGAACGCCTTGCGCTCCTCCTCTGACATCTCTGCAATGTACTGTCTAGTGTCTGTCTTGCTAGTATAATTGGAGTAATTTGATGTGTTATCCATATGCATAAGGTCTTGGGGCAAAGGAAGAATATATGGTCCATCTAGCCATGGAAAATGTCAAGACTCCGGAATAATATGGTAGACTTGAACATTATTCCCCTGGCTGATTAGTTAGACGGCCAATCACTATACAGCTGGAAAGATTAAGGAAAGCATCAGCTGATCTTGCCCCACGCCTTGGCTAAGCAGTACATTGAGTAATACTCCAAATATTGATCTTGATTCAATTCTGATCCTCCCATTGGATTGACCCTGATTGGATAAGTTTGATGATACCTGATCTCAAGCACAGAACGCCTGTCAGCCAATAAGATGCAATGCCCAAGAATAACAATTCAAGATGGTTCCTGCCAAACATTTGCGCTTGGAGACACCTCAAATTCTATGACCAATATAGAAGGTCGTTTAATAAGAATACTGCATGATGTGAAAACCCAGTTGACAGGGTAACCAAACTTGCATATGCATAAACCATAAACCAGATGCTGCCAATATGCTGATGAGTTAAGCTGAGGTCCAGTAATCTATTGAAGTCCCATGCCAGACCAGCATGGCTGCCTAACTCTGGGGGCTAAAACTAGCAGTCTGGGGAACAGATAGACTGACTAGTAAGAGTTGGAAGCGTCAGATTATAATCTGGCAAGAGGGCTTATCTACCCTATATAAGGTGCTCTCGTGATTAGAGATTGAGCAGAATATTCACCCTTGAAGATAGAGATTAAATAATCTCTATTGTTGTATCACTACTAGCTGATGCATAGTAGTCAGAAGTATCCAAGTAGAACACACCACCGTTTACTTGCAGACCTGTGTGTTTTCTCCTACGGACTTGGAATACCGTCAGGTTGTAGCCTCACTTAAGACCCAATTGTTAGCACAGATTGTCCTCATACAATCTATATCAGCATCCCTGCTATAAGGAACAATAAAGATCTTTCCTCAAGACCACAAAATCTTGACAATAACACATGGGATTGTCAAATCCAACAACCAAATTTTAAATTGTAAATGAAAGCTACTAGTAAGCTCAAATATTAATTGTGGTATCTAGAAGCTGTACTGGATATATAGAATGTAAGCCAAGAAAAATAAACCAAATAAGAAGCTCCACTCTGACTAAAGTCAAGAAAAATAAAACTTTTATAGCCATGTTTATACATGAAAAGTAAATAAAATGTAAAATTGTCTAAAACAGAATCTAGTAAAATATTATCCACTCCAGATCACTGTCACAAGTGACAAACTCATATTGACCATGCTTGCTGGAAACCCTCAACTACGGGATTTGAACCCTGACACCCTGCGGGCTGGCGGCCCGCAGGACCAGCCGCCCGGCTGCCTGCAGATTTTTGGGCTCAAACCAGAGCAGGATTTGACTTTGGAAAACCCTCTAAAGCTGGATGAATCAAAATCATCTACATCAACACTCCCCACATTAAAGGTTCCTGTTAACTTGATCAATCAGCGGGCAAGCCTAGCCATAGAACCCAAAATAACTTGGGCCTCCACAGAAAAGGAAATAGAGAAACTTCCCAATAAACGTGGGCCACCCAGAGATGACCAACCCCGCAACCCTATAAGGAAATTCAAGTATTCTCAGTTTAAACCAGCCAATGAATTAACTCCCACAATGGATGCCACTAAGGACTGGAAAAACCTGGTAAACAGTAAAACCTGGACCAGAAAATTTTTTAAAAGTTTTCCCAGGACAGGTGGGCATACTTATATCCTGGACTGCCAGGAAGATGCCCAATGCCATTCTTGCAATAAAGTGACATGAACCTTTGGTTCAACCAGGTTATTCCATATTTGATATTAGTTCTACTTCATCTACAGTCTACCTCATGTGGTTCTGCACCTCACATCCAACAACCCCAAGAAACTGCAGACCAGCCGCACAAGCTTTACTGTCCACCAGGAGCTCCCTACGGCCCAGTACATTTCACCAAGTATCCCCCCCAACCCTGCGTATTTGGAGTTCACCCTAGAGGAAATCCTAATCTACGGCCCTGAGGCCAGAGCTAGAGAGATCAAAACTATCTACAGGGAAGGTAACAAGACCACTAAACCTCCCCTGTTATTCTGCGACAAATACAACTACCTGCCCACGTATTTGGTCCCAAAGACTCCGCCTCTCACCCTGCAGCCCAACTGCCCGCAAGAATCTGTTGCTGCCAATGAATCCACTTCCACTCAGATATTTGGAGTGATGTACATCACTCTCACCGGCTTGATAGATTTCATGGTACCTGCCAGCAGACCTTGGGCCCTCCTGGGTAAATTGTTATCTTATATTGTAGAGTTAGCCCCAATCTTGTGGTGGGCCCTCCCTGCTGGGCCTATGGGCCGTCCGCCTGCAAGTTCTCAGGAACCCCCCACAGGCTGGATCCCTGACAATCAGCAATTTAGAAAGCATGATTCTATTCAGGGATATGTCACAAGAGAGAAATAACTGAAGAAATAAAATAAAAAATAAAAAAATCAACACCTATACAAATTGAAACATACTTTTACTTTTAATGAACAAATTACCACATACCCTGCCAACTCCTGCATAAGGACATAGCACATCATACCCCAGAGGGTCAAAGAATGGAACCAAAATCAAGAAAAGTAGCATCAAACTTGTTGAGGGAGAATATTTCAATCTCCCTAAATTAAATTTTTCATCTTCACCCTCCTCTTTGCCAATAATCTAGTTCAGTCACATGAAGGTCAGCCACACTATCTGCCAAACCATCCTTTTTGTGATGATTCTAACAATCTTTTGACACAGGTTTCTGATGATTTTATTGGCATAGAAAAATATTAATTAAAGCAATTTACAGGGATAAATAAAAGCCACCAGTATTTTTGCTTTTTCCTGCCAAATTTGAATCAAATAATATTTTGGATGACATGAAATCTTGAGAAATGAATTATTTATTAATTATTTAAAGGCCCAGGACAAGATTCAAACCTCAGGTTGTACTAAAATATAAACCAGACATAGTGATTTCATCTAAAATTATGGGAAATTGGCTTTCTGATGTTAAGTTAAGCCAGTTACTTCAATCCAGCCATTAAGAGACCTTTGTTCTTGTTAATGATGTTTTCCAGAGCACAGCAACATAAGAGCCAGCTGTTGGGAACATTATTAATCCTGCAAGCTTAACAGAAGCTTTCTTCCTTTATCTTCTGTTCTGTTTTGATCAGCATAGACCAGAGGCCAGACTATTCAGATCTATACCATCAACTGTCATCTAATTATAAATGCAATGTTGAAACTTCAATTTTAAATTTATTTTACTTGTGAAAAATTCTGGATGGGCCTTAAATAGATCATATAACTCCCCAAAATTTAACTTCATATTTTCCTTTTATTAGAGGTTGAGTTTTAACTCCCTTGAACTTGCCAAAAATTTCAACTGAGCTCATCCCAGCTACCTCTTTCATATCAGTGTAATATAAAAGTTAATTATCTTACTTTTTCAATCAATAAAGTTATCAATTCACTTTAAACTATTAGTTGGATACATTTTTTTAGTATTCATTTTTTTAGCCATGAAACAGCCTAAGACTCCCAACTGGGGGAGTATTGGGTATAGATGAGTATTAACTATTGTTGCTATTCAAGGTGGTTTTAAGATCAGTGTTGTTTGGAACCAAGCCTGGTTCTGTAACCAATGTCTCCACCTATTCTTACTATGATTGACAACTTATAATTTCTGGACAGTGATATATCACACCGTTCTTTTTGAGAACCCTCCAATCAAGGAGAGGGTTAAATTTTCTTCAAGCCCTTCTGTATCAAGTTTTCATCATGTTCTTTATCCTTCTGCAACTGTGCTCTTCTTTTTCTACCTCAGGGTGTATTTTTTCTTGGAAACATTCAACACACTTCTTGGTAGATATTGCCTATTCAGTGAAATATTCTACATGGGCATTGTATTCCTCTTAATAGGTTTGAAAACCACATGTCTAATCTCTGCAGCTTTTTCATTTTGTATTGGGAATATAATTAACACAGGGTGAGTTCCTGAAACTATCTCCCTCACTCATACTTGACTCTTGAGCACTAGAAGAATCAAGCCACAACCTCTTTAGCTAATAAAGCTAAATATATCTATTAATAAAAATCTTATCTTCTAATTTATTTAGAGCTTTCTTTCTGTAGGCTATCTTATCAACAAAACCAAGGCACAGGAATTTCAAGGTGCTGCTGCTGGTCAACTGCAGCCTTTGTCTCAAGCCAGATATGATAGCCTAAATCCCAGAAAGAAACCATCCTCAAGGTCATCTATCAAAGTGACCCACACTGAAGTTATTAAAAGACAAGTTACATAAACATTTGCTGCTTACCCAGTTTCACACAACCTTGTGCACTGGACCCTCAGAGTTGCCAATGCATTTGGGTATTTTATGCTTTCTATGAGCTCTTTAACACAAAGGAAGATCCAACCACTGCTGCTGTGTATTTTATAATTGATGGAGATACTGTATGTAAGAAATTTACTTTTTCTATCAGAGTCTTTATCCTGTATTTTGACCCTGATAGCCTGGATGCCACAGTACCCACTAGGGCAGGCGCTGCCATGCCCTGCCCCAAAGGGCAGACTTTTTAAAAACTTATAATATTTTATTTGTTTTTGATTGATTTAATCTTGCTTTATTTTTTAATATTGAAATTTTGAATTAATAGTTAATATTTAAGTATTTTTAAGTAATTTACCTTGTTTTATGTTGATTTGCATTCAAATTGATGTTGTTGTCTTTTGCTCTTCAGCTATTATATTAGCTTTATATTCTCTACTTTAAAGTTAGAGAAATTTTAATTTTCACTCACCTTTTTGAAACTCCTGGTTATGTTGTTGCCGCTTTCCCCCAGCTTCATGTTGCAGGTCAACTTCAAACTGGTTGTCTGTTTCCCCTTTCTTTCTTTCTTTTATCATCTCCAAACTTCCCCAGTTGCTCCTCTTCTTGGCTGCTTTCTCCCTGGCTATCAATCTCTACTGAAAAGGCTCTTTCTTCTATAAATAAAGAGCTTTTGAAGAGTAGGCTTTAAGCCAAAATTCTAAGTGATTTCTACCCTTCAATTCTTTATCAAATTTAAACTTGAGATCTTAATTTTTAGAAATTTATACATTTTTATTAAATTTGTTTTAAAGTTTAGCTTTTTCTTTTTTTAACAATGGAACTTGTAAAACAACAAGCCTAAGACTTGTTGTATCCATTATTTTCCCTTAAGGAATCTTTCAATAGTTATATATACTAATTTGCTGATGGAGAATATCCAAATATTGACATTCCCTTAGTTACAAAATTTTCACTATTAAGCACCTTATTTTATCTTCTTTGCTTAGGGTTCTTAAACTCAATCACTCCTTTTGTAATCCAGTATAGGTTTTTAGCAGGTTTCTGTAAGATTATTTTGAAGACAGTTCCCAACTTTTTATACCTTTTAAATCTGAATCCTGATGCCTTACACGCGCTAGTTTATAACCTTGTACCACTATGGGCATGACCTTACAGGCACCAGCTGTCTGATAGTGAGTGTGAGGCTGTCATCAATCACTTACCCAGAGGAATTTCTTTTGGGATATTGCATCACAATTTGGTGTCACATAAATATATGTTAGCAGAGTTGATACCAAATA
The DNA here is from genome assembly GCA_014839935.2 of Entomophthora muscae. Classification (NCBI taxonomy): domain Eukaryota; kingdom Fungi; phylum Entomophthoromycota; class Entomophthoromycetes; order Entomophthorales; family Entomophthoraceae; genus Entomophthora; species Entomophthora muscae. The sequence goes on from QTSX02006578.1 coordinate 115,694, forward strand.
TGGCAACACCAGTCAGATTAAACAATTCACAAAGGCCAAACAACAGCCTAAACTCCTGAAGCCTGTGCATATTGGCACAATAAATCAGCAGGTAGCCAAAGATTGCCACCTGGACCCCCTCTCTGTCCAATCAATGTTAGCCATAGAGTTTGGTGTTTCTATTTGTAAAAACACTTGTATACATAACCATGGTTGATTTTGGTTTGTTTTAGAAAGTTTTGGGTGTTTCTTCATATGATAGAAACAGCAAGAAGACATTTGAGGATTGGTGCATCTACACCAAAACCTATCTTACCCTAAAGAAAACTGAAAAATCTAGTTCATCTATATAGATGAATCTTCATTTTCCTCCTCATTGAGAGCTAGGCATAGGTGGGTTGAGAAGGGATCAAAGAATGTTGTAGAATTTTGTGCAGCTATCAGGTCCAAAAATATTTTATGGTAGCTCTTATTGGTGCATGTGGTTTAGAAAATACTAAATGATCAAGGGTTTGCATAAAAGCGGGTCCTTCCTTGAATTTCTTGGAGTTATCAAAGAAGATATCCAGATCAAATGTTGTGGCACCACTAGTATTTTATTGCTTTGTAATTTGGGTCTGTATAGAGTGGGTCTGGTTGGGTCTGAATTTTTTTACTAGCAACAAAATCTTCCATACATCAAACCACTGCCTATCAGATTGTCCTATTTGCCTCCTCTTTCTCCCCTCATTTATTAATCCAATTAAAAGGCTGCTTATATGGATTAAATTAAATGTAAAACAGGTCCTGTCACAAGATCCAGAAGATCTATTTAATCCTCTTGAACTCAACTGATTCATGATACCAGCTAGTGCTATGAAAGTTCATTTACTAGAATAATGAGTTGTTTATTGTGAGATCCCTTTACTCTGAGACAATCAAATACATGAGGTTTGTGTGGTTTTTATTTAACTATTTAAAAAGTGCTATTTTTAATTAGAAAAACTTTCTTTAATACTATTAATATTACAATTATTTATATCAGGGAACCAACCTTGGTTAGCTGGCCTGTTATTGTCTGGAAACAGGCAGGATGCAGACAAAGTGGGCAGAGCCCACCAGAGGATTGACACTAACTTAATTAGGTAGGATATTGATCTTCTTACCCAAGACCACAGGCTGATGGTTGGTATTAGGTGTCAATCACACCAGTGAGGGTGATATATACTATCTCAAATAGCTTGTTGGTGTGTTCCAAGGGGTTCTTGGTTGTCAACACAGGCATTGGTTTGGGGGTGATGGGTGGCTCCATTTCTAGTTGGTAGTCAGGGAGGAAGTTGTATTATCTTTAAACAGTTGGGGCTCAGTGACATACCAAATTTCAGTATTATCCTTTCTTGTTCTCTCCTATTATGAACCTTCTCTCTTTTATTATCCTGTAATCTGCATTATGGGGCCAGGAACAAGCATTTTTTATCTATTTTTACCTTCCTTATTCTAACCCAGTATTTCACCTAAACTTAAGTTAGAATTTCTTTTCAAATTTATCTTGATTTTCATCAAAGGTTTTAAAACACAGAACCTAACATTTAAGTTAATACTATTAATCTGAACTCATTACCTTTTTTGCTTAACTAACAATTACACAATCTGACCTCAGACTTGGTTTTTCTGTCCTTTTGCTTGATCTTGCTCTTATTTTAAGCAAGCATTAATTATTCTTGCTTCCTCTATCTCCTGGCCTATAGTTTAACTTTTTCAAGTTAAATTATACCTTGTAAACAAAACACCACTTTCCTTTTAACAACAAGTAGCACTAGCTAGTTATGTTTTTATTTCCTGTCACCTATTTTGTTATCTCAATACACTCAAGAATAAATAGCTTGAGTTTTCAGTCTCAACTTCAAGTTGAGATTGTTTGACTTGCACCTCCAAAAAGATACTTGTTAGGTTTTTTGGCTTGTGTCTTTCTATTAATCTTATTCCCTTTTCATATTTATCTTTGAATCTATATGCTTATTTCATGATACCTTTTGATTATCTTTCCCAACAGTTAGGTACCCTTTTTAGTGATACATAAACTTTGATAGTCAATAGTTTTAATCCACTAGTTAATGGTAATCAATATCCTGACCTTGAATTCAAATCTTTAAATCAGTATTCTGTCATTAAGATTGGGCTTTATTTTATCTTTTTAGGCTTAATAAATTGTCTTAGTCCTTATTTCACTCCCTATAAATTTTAGAGGCCTTGGTTCAATTATTATTGCAAGCCTTACCTACATTTCTATATTTGATCAATATAAGTATTCTGGTATTGAAGGCTTTGATTTATATAATTTTCCCAGAAGCCTCAGACCTTACACCAAGGGCTCTTCTTGTTGTATCTGGTCAGCTCTTTATATCAGGCTAAGAGATTCCCTGCTAGTATCTTGTCAGATGAGTAGTCTCTGTTTTTGGTCTTCAAGGGGTATTCTGTAAAGCAGACATGACCAGAGTGAGCACCTGGCAGACAATATGTTGCTGTTGGATGAAAGGGGGGCCAAATAATTTAGAGCTTAACTGGCAGATGACTAAGATAAAATATGATAATATTTGGAATAACCAATATCTCATAACCTTCATTTAAAAATGACAATGTGAATTTCTCTTGGCCTGCCAGGTACTTATACTGTTCTACCAGGCCTCATTGTCTGGTCAGATTCCTTGGGCTTGGGCAGGCTGGCACCATAATTCTAGGGATGTCAGGGTGGCATTAGGCATAGGAGGGCTGCATTTGGCTATCTCTGCAGAATAGGCTCTCAAACCCTTCTGTTTAACAACTTAATAATTAGTTTTGGACAGGTATTCAGGACCAGGAGTGTTTCCTGTGCTTCAGGCAGGTTTGGGGCAATTATTATTGGAAGAATTTCTCATTTTTCTTCCCAAACCACCAGTGTCACGTGTTATAATTGACTTTCCTTTCAGGTTCACTATTGATTAAATGTGGGCAGCCAAGCTCTTGACCATCTGAACTGACAGGCTTCAGGGAATTGGCCTCAGGTGTCAGGAAGCCAGCCTGTAGCGGGTTCAGGGGAACTTGTGGGTGGAAAGCCTGTGGGCCCAGAGGGAAGGGCCCATCACAGGATGGGGGCTAACTTTACAATATGAATGAACTATTTTACAAGCAAGGCCCAAGGCTCAAGGCCCCTTAGTGGGCACCATAGAATCAATTAGTCTAGTGAGTGTTATGTAGAGGACACTAAATAGCTGGGTGGAGGTTGACTCATTGGCAATCACTTTTTCTTGTGGACAGTTGGGGCCTGGGGTCACAGGAGAAGTCATAGGCACTAAATAAGAAGGCAGGTAGTTATAGTTGTCCCATAATAGTAATTATTGCTTGATATGCCATGTGCCTTTGCGTCCATGGAGTTCAGACTCTCTGGTTCTGGCTTTGGGGTCATAGATTAGAATTTCTTCTAGGGTGAAATCCAAATAGGCAGAATTGGGGGTATTCTGTGAAATGCATTGGGCTGTAAGGTGCTACCAGGGGACAGTATAACTTGGGTGGATTGTCTGCAGTTTCTTGGGTTTAGTTGGTAGAAGAAGTGGAGCTGGAGAAGTCAATCTGAAAATGAAAAAGTGCTAAAATTAGGCATGGGATGACCTGAGAGAACCTGAGGTTCATAAAACTTTATTGTAAAAATGACAACAGGCAGCTTTCTGGTAGCCCCAGAGTATAAGTATGCCCATCTGTCATGGGCAACCTTTTTCAAAATCCTTTAGGCCAGGCAGTATCACTTACCAAGGTTTGGAAATTTTTGGTGGTATCAGAATTTGTTGACATGACTTTGGCTAATTCAGATGGGGAATCTCAATTCTCCCTTTGAGGCATTGTATTTTTCATCATCTGGTGGACCTTGTTTTTGGGGTTATTCATACAATGCTCTATTGGCGGAGGGATGATTGGCCACAGAAATACTATTTAAGTTGGTGCTTTTATTGGCTATACTAGGGGGTCTATGAGAGGGCAAGAATTGACCATGAATTGGGCCTCATAGGTTGGTTTTGGAGGTTAATTCAAATTTGAATCTTCCTTTGACTTGAGCCCAAAAAAATCAGGCAGCCTGCAGGGGGTTGGTTTTAAATCCCAGAAATGAGTTTCATCTTGTGGATTAATAGTAAATAACTGTCACCTGTGACACCAGGGTTCAACCCCTGCCTCATACCTTGGGTTTTAGATGAGAAAGATTGACATTCATGACACAGATTAACCAGCTGGTTTGACACCTGGCTCTGTAACCCCGGCATTCAGAGTATGGATATGGAGGGTGTAGACTGTTCCTGGTGAAGAAAGTGGAATGTGGGCATGGTGGGGAGTTTATTGGGATGCAAGGTGGCCTGGAGCGTAGCACCCAGGCCCTGAGATAGGGTTATGGTTAGGGATGGCCTATTGGTGGGGAGATAATTGCTGGCTTGGCCAGCCTGATCTCCCATCCTGGATTGGGCAGAGAGCTCCTCCCCCAATGACACTGATGGGTACCTTGTCAAGGATGGTATTCAGCATGTGGTTAGTAATCCATATTGTCTCCAAATAGGTAGCAGGAGTAAAAGATTAAATGGATCCCCTGTAGATGTCCTAAGTAGTTTGTCACCTAATAATCCTTGCCTCTGGCTAAACATGCTCCTAACTTCTTCAACAGTCTGCCACATCAGAATGAATTGAAACTCAGCCAGAGGTTCATATGAGCTAGGATACAGGTGTATACTGATCATTGTTGATAGTAGCCTGAGATCATGCTTACATTTGTTTAAAAAAAGGTGCTTAAGAAGGATAACTTCAGTGTAAAAAGGTGAGACAGGACTTGTGAATTCACTTCCATCTTTGTCTTTGTATCACACTATTTTCCCCTGCTGCATTAAGAAAGGCCCAAAAATATCATCTAAACCGCTTAACTTCTTAGGGGATTTGGCACATACAGCTGACAAGAGATCTGTGCTGGCCTACCCTGCAGATCCACTGTCTTTGGTTGCTCCCTCCTGGGAAGAAACATTGATCAATTTGGGTTGCTTGTTGGCATGGTGTCAACCACTTTTGAAAACTATTAGATCTAACCAATCAAGTGGCGCCACATCAAAGCTCAAAACCCCAAATAAATTCCAAATGCTGGCAGTTTCTCTATCCAATCAGATAGCACCGCAGAATTTAAGGTGAAACCTTCCAGTCCCCTGGTTCTGTCCAGCAAAACTTCTCCACCAGCCAATTGGATTCAAGTCTGGTGGTCATGTGACTCACTTCCCCTGCAACACACTCCCTTTTACACATCAAGGGGACTTTCAGTATCCTGCTTGTCTATTTTCCAATATCATTAAAGTTTGGAACTTGTTGCACTTAATTTTCAATTTATTTTGGCTGAAACCTCTGTTTGAAGTTTATGCTATCTAAAGATTAAAGTGTTAGTTGTTCTGTTAAACTTCACCTTGTATTAACCTGCGTCAAACCCAGCATCTCTTCTGGGACTTTTAGAAGAGGCTTTGGCATATAGTTGCTGTATAGTTATGCTTTTGCTTTCAATAATAGCTTTCAAACCTAGAATTTTAGTTGAATTTCAATATAAAATCTATTTTTACTTTGAATTTTCCTTAAATCCTTTTGTTTTCAAACCTGCTTCCTGTTTTCAATCCTCCCAAGCCACCCCAGTCCATTGCCAAGCTTCCCAAAACTGCTCTGTTGCTTCTTGCCTGGTTTCTTGTTTGTGGGTGCCCCTGTTTACCTTAAATTTATTGTTTGCAGTTTAAGAAACCCCATCAATCTTCTCCAAATTTTGTGGAGATCACAACCATGATACTCCCAGTCTTAAAGTTTGTGGTATTTTCCTTGGCTTCTTTTTTGATGCTCCTGTGGTCAACCTTGCCAGATCTGTGGTCAAAAATCTCCTCTTCTGTGCAGCTTGTAGGTGAAGATCCTTCTAGCCTCTTGAACCTCCCCAGTGGTCTTCTTTTCTCTGGAGAGGCTGTTGTAAAGAGCTTGACTTGCAACAACCTGGATTCAGACGTTGTTGACTATGCCTTGCCTGCTCCTGTGGGTGAGGAAATGTTGATGTCCTCCCTTCCCAGCCTGGAGAAGAGTGACTTGGTGCCCCTCCAGGCCCCTGTGATGCTCCCTCCCGCTCCCACTTGTACGCCCTGGTTGCTCACCAGTTTGATGCTGATGGGATTGAACATGTACTTTCATCCGCTGTCCCCTGTGTCTTCTCTGTGGTCTCCCCTTCAAGCGGCTATTCCAGTCCTCCATTGGGTGGTATCCTGGTGGTTTGTTTTGCCAGGATGGGAGCCAAACTTAGTTAGTTTAGCCCCCCTCTCTTACAGGACTGGCTTGAGAAAGAAATGGGAAAGAGTTGAAAGGGATGCTGTCCCACCCTGAGCTAAGAGATTATGGGCAGGAGAAGGTATTTGAGTAGACAACAATGGGTATCACATACTTGACCTGGGATTAAGAGGATCAGATGTTGTCAGGAAATTTGAACCCAAGAGTTTTACCTAAGAAAGGAAATTGGTGCATAACAGCTCTCAAGCTCCTGTATCATGACAGGCTTGGATGATGCAAGGTCAGATGGTGAAGAGGGATTGCACCCACTGGTATTTGAGTCTGAACTGGATTGATATGGAGCTTGCTTCCTGGATACTTTCAAGGAGATCCCTGGATCTCTGCTTTCATTGACCACAGGGGGATGCTGCAAAATCTTTGGTTGCTCCCTCTTGGGTTATTGTTTTTGGGAAATAGCTTGATTGATGAGTAAAGGTAGACATAGCATAAATCCAGATAGTATACTTGGATTGGGCATTTGAGCTCTGTAAGGACAAGATTAATTAAAGCCTTGTGACTTTCATGACACATATGGATGCTATGTGGTGTATCCTGGTATTATATGATTTACTCTTCTTTATCAAATAAGTATAGTTATCTTATTTAATTCCAATGCATTTGTACAGTAGTTTTCAAACCTGTTGAGATAAACGTAAAATCTCAGTCTAAAAACTTATACAACTCAGTCTAAAAAAAAATCAAAAATTAAAGAACTTATATTAAATTACAATAGATTTGGATCCACTTTGTTTTCATTTTTAGACTGAGTTGTATACATTTTTAGACTAAGATTTTATGTTTATCTCAACAGGTTTGAAAACTACTGTACTTCATGCTTCTTGGAAGTATGGTGTTGGTATGGTTGGATTAAACTTGGCTAGAAATCTGGGGCAGAGGAGTTGGTTGATGGAGTATCTCCCTGCCCCTATCCTTTAAATAGCTGTTTAGATCTATGTCGTTGGTCTTGGCACTAAGGTTCCAAACTTTTAACCCATGCCAGGTGGGTTGCTGGATAGCTCATTTAGGTTTCTGGATGGTTATGGTTTGGGTTTAAGATTGATGTTTGGTATAAAAAGGTAATTGATGGTGGAGTGGGTTGTAAGTTGGATGCATTGCTCTGCCAAAAGGTTGTGCTCTGGTGTGAGGGTATAAGTGGAACTTTGGCGGCAAGGTTAATTGTAAACAGTTAAAGGGTAGGTTAAGGATAAGTTATGGTGGAGGATGGATTTTAGGGTAATTGGCTTTTATCCCGTTTAGGAAATCTCTTGATTTAAGTTGAGGTTGGTTCAAGTAGGAATTTATTTGGTGGGTGGCTATTGGAGCCAGGTGCAGATGCTAGCTAAGATGGTGGCTTTGGCGGTGTGAATTGGATTTGGTTTGTCTGGATTGATGGTGTGGATGGAGGTGGTGGAGGAGGCGCCTTGGATGATGTGGGTGGAGGAGGGGAAATGGTCAGGAAGGTAGAGATCAAACTGGCCATAGAGGGTGAGGGCGTGTTTGGGAGTTGGTTGGGGCGTGTATGGGGGGTGTATGGGAATCCTAGTTCTTTGCACTTGGACATGTAGTAGTGTTTTGAAAGGTAGCTGGGGATAAATGAGTGTTGGGTGGGGAGAAAACCAAGTTGGGAGAATTGCTGGTAATTGCAGATGAAAGCGTCATGGGAGTGTTTGGATGCCTGGTAGTGTTTGAAGATGGTACACTTTTAAATGACTTGGAATGCTTGAGCAAGCTTGTCAATGCTCTTGTGGGGAGAGACAAGGATCTTTTTACATATCTTGGCAAGCACTTTGGATTTGGTGTTGAATTCAAGGAGAAGCAGGAACTGCTCAAGGTTTTCTGCAAACTCATCCTTTGAGATGGCAGGGAAACCAAACTTGGCAGCAATTATCAAGTATTTGGTGTGGTTTTTTGAATTCAAGGCAGAGTCAACATGGGAAATGGCGTCAATTATGGTTGCAGTGCACTCAGGCACGCCTTGAATAGTCAATATTCTAAGGACATTATTGGAGAAGACAACGGGGTTGGCAAGGGCTTGCTGCTGGGGGGAAGAAGCAATGACTCCCTTGGCAAGGTTGGGGAATAGTTGTGCAAAATCTGGTGCCACGTCAGCGGCATACAGATCCCCCATTACTATGACCTTTTCACCAATGTGATTAATAAACTCAGCAATATCCTTAAGCACCATCTCATTGTTCAAGTACTTCAAATGCTTTGTGGGGCTGTGAGGCAAAGAGCTTCCATAGAAGCAATGTTTGAGATAGTAAAGGGTGCCTCTGTGTTCTTTGGCGGCATCCATCAGTATGCTGACGTTGGGGGTGACTTCATCAACTGCTCTGCCTCTGAGGAGAAGGAATGCTAGGCCTCCAGCCCTGTAGAAGGTGTTGTTGACATGGTGTCTCTTCTGGAAAGTTGTCCCATGGTTGTTGTGGTCAACCCACTGAGTAATCAAATGATGCTGGATAGCCAGCGTACTTCCAAGCACCAGTGTAAGCTTCATACTTGTTTAGGACTTATTAGAGGAATTTATATCAACTTCTTCAATCTTATTTCTCACAAAATCTATACCCAATCATCATATAACAACAACATGATTCCTCCTTCCACTTCAAAGCAACTTACCCACCAGTAGGGAAGCTCAGCTAGCTTCCAGATCTAGGCCGCTACAACCAAACCGGCTTATTATATATTAAACCATTTTAAAATATTTCTTTTATAAAAGTTTCCAAAGCCACAAACTGGCCAAAGCAGCCCTGCCCACATGGCAAATATCCTCCCACACACACAATCCCATGCAAACTGAGTGGAAATGGAGCCACTCCAAGAACCATACTTCACTAATCAACCACACTTCCAAACTTCTCGGTTACCAATAGGGCTGTGTCAGATTTTGGACAGGTGGCTCCTTTTAAGAAAAGAAGCACCTGTCCAAAATCCGGAAACAATTACAAGAGAATATTCTTAAAGATGAATCTCTTGTAATAGTTCCCTTCTACACCCTCAGAAGGGTGTTCAATTTTGGATTTTTTTAAATAAAATTTATATTTTTTTACTTTTCTTTTTTTAAAATTTAAAACTTAAATTTGAAATTCAAAAGAGCTATAAAAAATAAATTTTATTATCCTTTTTTGATTAAATAAATTGATATCTGGAAAGCAAAAAGACTTCCACCACCTTCTATTTTTTAGGTGATTTTGGATTCCCCCAACATAGGGGAATCCAAAAGAAGGTTACAGGAAAGGGTGGACGGGACAATTACGGCATTTGCTGTAATTGTCCCTTTTTTGGTCCGCTGCAACCCTAGTTACCAACCAAGGTTGTGGTGAACATCAAATAAGCAAATAGTACCAATTATTTAACCAAGAGATGAAGCTTTATCTGTGATGGTTGGGGATTCAAAGGCAATTCTGGGGGCTTACAAATTTTGGATAATCAAAACTTGTTGCTTTCACTGCTGTAATATAACCGTCCTGTTTAGCTATATTGCATACCTGAGATTCAACAGGTATAGATTTACAAATCCATGTGTGTCATTAGAATGCAAATATTGGACATGAATCCCAATATTGCTAGTAACCACTAGAATAGAGAAACAAGTAGTTTGGAAGCTTGGATAATTTATTAAGCATTTGCCATTTTATAAAAAAGCAGCCATTCATCTCAGATCTGGAACAATTTTGGAAAATTGTAGCCATACACATCCACGGGAGGAAGTCCTTTTTGGATTATTTTTAAAATAATTTTTTCTATTGTTGCAACATCTTTGATTACTCCCTCTCAGGAAAGTAATTTCCTGACTAATCATTAAGTTGATGGCATTCTTATCATTAACCCATCTATTATGGAATCAAACATTTTTAAGTCCTAAGATGAACACTACTTGGACAAGCCCCATGAATGCCATGATGTATATGGACAACATGTGGCTTCTCATGATAATATATAATACTCTAAACTCATATCTAACAAAGTATCATTATCTTCTTATTTCCCCCTTTATCTTGTTTATTATACTTCCCAGAATTATATACTCAACAGTGGTATCACAGGTAAGCTATCCACACCTACACAAAAAGAAAAAATCCTCCAAAGAAAAGAACCCAGCAGATGGTTCTCCCCACAGGCTGGAGAGACTACAAAAAAGGACAGGACGTCCCTATGGGTTTTGTTGTCTTCAACAACGTCCTTGTCCCTACCAAAAAGTATTATCTCCTCAACACCTGTAAACTCTTGAACCCGCCTCTGACTCCAACCTCACAGACAGCTGAGATACCCAGCATTGTATTTCAACGTCTACGCTCAGCAGAGATTGGGACGTTTGCAGGACTACACCAAGAGAACACCAACCTCTGGATCCAAAGCACATTGAGCAAGTTTAAACAAGTGGGCTATCCTCACAGACTCTGGGCCAGTGAGATTTCCCTTTGTGTCACTGGGGCTGCCTCACGCTTTGTAAGCAAATGGTTCAACTAACATCCTGATCACAAGAAGACTGGGATATGTTCAAAGCTGCCTTCCTCAAAACGTTTGTCATGAAGGACTCCAATGTGGTGATCATGACAGAACTCAGAACTTTTAAAATAACAGGAACAATCAAGGAGTACATTGCAGCTTACAAAGACCTGCATGATTGAGCTCCCAACACTATTAACTTTGACAAAGCCGGATCACAACTGTATTTCTACAATGACCTCCCCACACACTTAGACATCAGTTAAATATGACACGCTTTAAGAATCTTCAAGATGTATTCTTAGAAGGAAAACACAGTGCAAGAAATCTGAAAACCTACATGTAACAAAAAAACAAACAAACAAACAAAAGTAGAGTCCCACAGTAAGAAAAGACTCTCAACCTAACAAGTAGAACAACCAAGCCAATAACACCCATCCTTGAAATGGGAATTACACTGCTCAAGCTAACCAAGCAAGCATTGATGACACCAACAAGGAGGAAAATCTCAGGGGAGTGCTTAGGCAAGCTTCCCTCCCCACTCTACAAGACTTGTACAGGGACCAAGACGTGGACTCAATCACCATGTGTCACAAGTGACAAATTCTTATCAACTATGCTTATTGAAAGGCCTCAACTATGGGATTCAAACCCTGGCTCCCCGCGGGCCACCAGCCTGCAGGGCCAGCCCAGACGCCGGCAGTTTTTTGGGCTCAAACCAGAGCAGGATTTGACTTCAGACAATCCTTTGAAGCTTGATAAATCTAATTCACCTACATCAATACTCCCCACGCTAAAGGTTCCTGTTAACTTAACCAATCAGCAGGTGGACCCAGCCACAGATCCTAGAATAACTCAGGCCCACGCAGAAGGGGAAACAGAGAACCTTCCCATAGAACGCAGGCCACCCAGAGACAACCAATCCCACAACCTGACTAGGAAATTTGAGCATTCTCAATTCAAGCCAGCCAATGGAATAACCCCCGCAATTGATGCCACTAAAGACTGGGAAGACCTGATGAACAGGAAAATCCGGGCCACAGAATTTTGTGAAAGTTTTACTATGACAGATGGGCATACTTATACCCTGGATTTCCAGGAAGATGCCCATTGCCATTCTTGCAATAAAGTGACATGAATCTTTGGTGCAACCAGATCATACCATACTTGTTATTAGTTCTATTTCATTTACAGCCTATGTCTTGCAGTTCCGCACCCCACACTCACCTACCCCAAGAAACTGCAGACCAGCCGCCCAACCTTTGCCATCCACCAGGAGCTCCTTTTGGCCCAGTAAATTTTACTGAGTACCCACCCAACCCAGTGTATTCTGAGTTTACTCTAGAGGAAACCTTGATCCACGACCCCAAAGTTAGAACTAGAGAGACAGAAGTCCTTTACAGAGAAGGTACCAAAATCATCTGGCCCCCTCTGCTATTCTGAGACAAGTATAATTTCTGGCCTGCATATTTGGTTCCAATGACACCACCCCTCACCCTGCGTCCCAACTTCCCGCAAGAATCTGTTACCACTAATGAATCCACCTCCACCCAGATATTTGGGGCGATGTATATCACCCTCACAGGGTTGATTGATTCTATGGTGCCTGTAAGCAGACCTTGGGTAGTCCTTGGAAAATTGTTATCTTATATTGTAAAGTTAGCCCCAATCTTGTGGTGGGCTCTCCCTACTGGGACTGCGGGCTGTCTGCCTGCAAGTTCTCAGGAACCCCCACTGGTTGGATCCCTGACATTATAGTGATCTACCTCAAACACAGTAACCTGGGCCCCAAGATGTTGTTAACTCTTGGGGCAACTTATATGCTATTTTTATTGATTCCAGCTTACTATGTGTACAAGTTAGCTACCAACCTGATCACCTCAGTGACCTAACATCAAACCAGCCCTGAACAGAAAGATGCCCTACTTGGCAATGAGAAGACCAAGACCCCAAACTTGCAGGTGCAGAACTTCATAATAAACCAGACCACAACCAGAGTAGACATGCCCCAGATGGGGAAACTCACCCTAGAAGAAGCCAGAAGAGCAATGCCAGTCCTCCGCCTTCATTTTCAAGCCAACACAAACTCATACCCCAACAACACCAAGAAAGTCCTTGGGGCAGCCTCCATGCTCTCTGGCAATGCCCTGGACTGGTTTGGGAAAGCAACTGCCAAGGATGTCAAGTTCTGTCTAGACTACTCCCAATTTGAGAGCAAATTGATGGCCACCGGTGACAACTGAGACACCCACCACCACGCCCTAATCAGCTTACTGGACATCCAACAAGGACCACGCTCTCTGCAAGCTTACACTGACAAGTTTCTGAAATCAAAAGCCAGAACCCAACTCAAGAACAAGCTATCAGCCATCTTGTACCGCCAAGGAGCCTGCCCTGGCCTGAAGGAGCTCCTCAAGCACCACCCCCTATGCTTGGCCTGGATGAATTACTCCTCTTGTGCAGAGGGTTGAGCCTCAACCAAGAAGACACCCCTTCTTCCACCCAGCGCGCAAGCCAAGCCCTGACGCCCGGCAGACCAGGAATGTCCCCCAATGAACTACAGCGCCACTACTGTGAAGGCTTGTGTTTCTATTGCCACAAACCCAGGCACCTCACCAAGGCTTGCCCCAAGAAGAGTAACCCCTCAGTCTCCTTGGCGCAAATAAACACCTCTACTCAATTGTAAAAATTTATCCAAATCAAAGAAAAAACATCCACAATATCCCAGACTGTTGAAGCTTTCATTGATACCAGAGCAGAGGAGAGTTTTATCAATGCCACCCTTGCCAAGGACCTTGGACTGGAGACCACCAACAAAAGCGTCAAAGTAATCATGAAAAACAGCTCCCACAACTTGGGTTTCAGGTGTGTGACCAAATTGCCCCTGAAAATTGGGCGTAACTTGTACCCAGTGTTCCCCATCATCTTGAAAGGGCTTCCCCACCCCCTGATCCTAGGGGGCTCCTGGTCCCAAAGACACGGCACTATTCTGAACTTCTGTAATCAAATGGTTGCCTTGAAGAGAGACAATTTGTTTGATGTGGTGCCGTTCCAGTTGGGGCTGACCAGTAAGGAACCCAACACACTCCTGACCCTGAGAATAAAACCCAGTGTGGGAAGCCTACCTGCCCCCTTGGAGAAGTGGAGCCACATCTTCAGTGAGGAAGCAGAAATCCAGCTTCCCAGTCACTCAATCTACAATCACGCCATTGACCTGTTACCTGGGACCCAACCATACCATGGCCCCATTTACAACTGCAATCACCGTAAACAAGCAGCACTGAAGACATACCTAGAGGACATGATGAAAAAAGGGTTCATCCAGGTGTCAAAAAGCCCTTTCTTGTCACTCATGCTGTTTTTAGGGAAGAAAGATGGCAGGATGCGCCCCTGTGTAAACTACCAGAAACTGAAAAATATCACTGTAAAGAACTGCTATCTCATTCCCAACGCTGACAACCTTTGTCACATGTTGACAGGAGCCCAGGTGTACTCAAAAATTGACCTGAGAGACGCCTTCAACCAGATCAGAATCAAAGAAGGGGACAAATACAAGACAGCTTTCAAAACTAGATATGGTTTATACAAGTACTTGGTCATGCCATTTGGCTTGTGTAACACCCCCTGCACTTTCCAAAGGATGATCAACTCTGTCCTTGGCAAGTACCTTGACCAGTTCTGCGTGGCATATTTGGATGACATCCTCATATATAGCAAGTCACATGAGGAACACCTCCAACACCTTGACCAAATACTGGAGAAACTCTTTCAGGCCAACCTACATGCCCAGCTGAAGAAATGTGAATTCTTTCAATCTGAAGTCAAATTTCTGGGATATGTGGTGAAGACTGGCGGGTTTGCCATGACGCAAGATAAAGTGGAAGCTGTAACAGCCTAGCCAGTACCCAAATGCAGAAAAGACATGAGAAGCTTTTTGGGCCTGGCAAATTATTGATGGGATTTCATCCAAAAAATTTCTCAGATCATGTTGCCCCTGACCTGTCTCTGCTCTGACAAGGTCTAATTTGTCTGGACTGACAAGTGTACCTCTGTGTTTGTGACCCTGAAGGAAGCCTTCACGTCTGCCCTGGTCCTTACCATGCCTGACCCAGCTAAGCCTTTTGTGCTGGAGACAGATGCATCCAACTTTGTGGTGGGTGGGGTCCTTCTTCAGGAAGGAGGGGATGGTATGCTACATCCTGTAGCATATTACTCCAAGGAGATGCTACCAGCTGAAGGAAACTACCCAATATATGACAAGGAGATGTTAGCTATAATGAAGACATTGAAGCACTGGCGCAGGTACTTGTGCGGTGCTGAACACCCAGTAAAGGTTCTGACAGACCACAAGAACTTAGTCTACTTCTTCAAATCACGCCAGCTGAACCAACAACAAGCAAGATGGACCTTGGAACTAGCTGACTACACCTTGACCATAGACTACAAGCCAGGAAAGGTTAATGTGGTACCAGACGCCTTGGGCAGGAGATCCAACCTGATCCCCTCCTCTACAGAAATCAAGGACTGCAACACCCACACACTACTAGACCCTGCCAGCCTAGGGATACATCTGAAGTACCTAAAGATTGCCGCCAGCAAACCCAATGTGATAAAAACCCAGAAACAGGATACCTACTCAACCAAGCTAGTTGAAGCCCTGACAAAGGACCTGGATTGCCACCATCAAAGAAAGGGTATTCCCTGAAAGGTGCTACCCTGCTGCTCCACAACAGGATCTATGTACCCAAAGGCCCAACCCAAACAAATGTATTGATTGACCACCACAATTCAGAGATGGCCGGCCACCCAGGTAGACACAAATCCCTCTCAAGTATCAAGCAGAACTATGCATGGCCAGGCATGGACAAATAAGTAGCTGCCTACATCAATGGTTGTGAAACCTGCAGAAGAACCAAGACATGTTGCTCTAAGCCAGAAGGGCTACTGAGACCTCTGGACATCCCTGCTGGCCCCTGGAAGTCAGTGTCAATGGACTACATAGTAGAACTCCCCCCTTCAAAATCCTTTGATGCAATCCTGGTCATGGTCAACTGTTTCATAAAAATGGCCTATTTTGTTCCAACCACTACCCACGGCATGGCAGCTGAGACCGCCAGATACTTCAACAACTGCATCTTGATACAAAACAGCACCTGGAAGAAATCATCACTGATAGAGGACCCCAATTTACTTCCCAATACTGGACCTAAGTGATGAAGGACCTTGGAATAAAACGTTGCGTGTCAACCTCCTACCACCTGCAGACAGACAGACAAACTGAACAGGTCAACCAAATCCTGGAATAATACCTCTGATGCTATGCCAACGCTGACCAGGACAACTGGGCCAACATGCTTCCCATGGCTCAGTTTGCATACAATGGTAAAGACCACACCTCCACTGGGATGTCTCTGTTCAAGGCCAACTATGGGTTTGATCCATCATGGGACCCTAGCATTGGCAGCAAGGAAAAGAATACAGCAGGACAAACTTGGATTGAAAAAATACATACCACCCAGGAAACCTGTCTAAGGAACTTGACCTGCGCTGTTAAGACCTACAAAGTGTTTGCTGACAAGAAAAGAATCCCCAGGAAACCTCTGGAAATAAGCAATGAAGTTAACCTCAACTCACAGAACGTTCTCCTACATGTACCCAGTAGGAAGCTAGCCCACCGCCGCTGTGGCCCTTACAAGATCATAAAGCAAATAGGAGAAGTGGCGTACAAACTAGAACTACCACCTACTTGGAAAATCCACAATGTCTTCCACCAAGCACTGCTATTCAAGAAAGAAGAAACCTCTCTCCCCCACCAGAATATCAAGACCAACCCTCCACCCATCCAAGAGGGACGTTCAACCAAATACAAAGTGGAGTACATCCATGGACACTGTCTCCACTACAAAACCCCATAGTACTACGTCAAATGGGTAGGTTACCCCCCCCCCAAAGAAAGCACCTGGGAACCAGTCTCCAATCTACCTAACACACAAGGAGCTATACAGCAATACCTGGGAAAATGATAAAGCCTCAACTACAGGATTTGAACCCTGGCTCCCTGCGGGCTGCCAGCCCGCCTGGCCAGCCGCCTGGCCAGCCGCGGTTTTTTGGGCTCAAACCAGAGCAGGATTTGACTTCAGACAATCTTTTGAAGCTTGATAAATCTAATTCACCTACATCAATACTCCCCACACTAAAGGTTCCTGTTAACTCAATCAATCAGCGGGTGGGCCCAGCCACAGATCCCGGAATAACTCAGGCCCACGCAGAAGGGGAAACAGAGAACCTTCCCATAGAACACAGGCCACCCAGAGACAACCAATCCCACAACCTGACTAGGAAATTTGAGTATTCTCAATTCAAGCCAGCCAATGGAATAACCCCCGCAATTGATGCCACCAAAGACTGGGAAGACCTGGTGAACAGGAAAACCCAGGCCACAGAATTTTGTGAAAGTTTTACCATGACAGATGGGCATACTTATACCCTGGATTGCCAGGAAGATGCCCATCATCATTCTTGAAATAAAGTGACATGAACCTTTGGTTCAACCAGATCATATCATACTTGTTATTAGTTCTATTTCATTTACAGCCTATGTCTTGAGGTTCTGCACCCCACACTCACCTACCCCAAGAAACCTCATACCAGCCGCCTGACCTTTACTTTCCACCAGGAGCTCCCTTTGGCCCAGTAAATTTTACTGAGTACCCACCCAACCCAGTGTATTCTGAGTTTACTCTAGAGGAAACCTTGATCCACGACCCCAAAGTTAGAACTAGAGAGACAGAAGTCCTTTATAGAGAAGGTACCAAAATCATCTGGCCCCCTCTGCTATTCCAAGACAAGTATAATTTCTGGCCTGCATATTTGGTTCCAATGACACCACCCCTCACCCTGCGGCCCAACTGCCTGCAAGAATCCGTTGCCACTAATGAATCCACCTCCACCCAGATATTTGGGGTGATGTATATCGCCCTCACAGGATTGATTTATTCTATGGTGCCTGTAAGCGGACCTTGGGCAGTCCTTGGAAAATTGTTATCTTATATTGTAAAGTTAGCCCCAATCTTATGGTGGGCTCTCCCTACTGGGCCTGCAGGCTGTCTGCCTGCATGTTCTCAGGAACCCCCCACTGGTTGGATCCCTGACACCATGATCCAAGTACTCTCCAGCAATCTTCTACTGTTTGCTGCCCAAACTGGAAATAAACTCCTCACTTATCCTTTCTGCTTTTGCAGATATCAGGGCACAGCACTATTTGACACTGGAGCAGACTAATATCTTGTTTATAAGAAATTTGCCAACCTCATTAAACTATTAACAGTCCACAACAATATCAAGAGAGTTATCATGGCAGATAATAGGAGCACACCAGTCACCAAGGAAGCGCAACCTTTCCATAGCCAAATTGTAGACATGCAGACTGCGCTTAGTGGCCCTATCATATCAATCCTCAAATATGATGTCATACTTGACTTTGATGGGAAGATAAAGAAAAAACTCATATTGACTGGGATAGCACTACCCATACCATACAACAAGGCAAGGTGCACCACCATATCTACCAACTCATCTTGATACACTAATGAAGGTCCATGTATTTGTGAAAATTATGAAAACAGAAGAGAAAACTGATCCTAGCAAAATCAATTGAAACACCTGCACGTATGAAGTTATCCACTTTAAAAGTACAGAAACTGTATGTGAAAGAGACCCAATCTGAGCACAGCGGGTCATTGAATTCCCTTCTGTTTTCCAAGAAACTTTACCAGGACTGCCACCCAATTGGGGCATACAACACAAAATCAACCTCAAAGTAAGTGTCCCCAAGGCACGCCCCGTTTACTGCCTAACACCACAAGAAGACAATACCCTAAAATCCCATCTTGACAAAGCCCTTGAAAAAAGACTCATAAGACCTTCTAAAAGCACTTTTGGTGCTTCTGTCTTCTTTGTAGCAAAGAAAGATGGAGGACTCTGCCTAGTCACAGACTACAGGGCGCTCAACAGGGTCACAATTATGAACAGGTATCCCCTGCCTCTGATCAATGACCTTTTTGACACCCTGGGGGGTCCAAAATATTCACAAAAATAAACTTGACAACAGGTTATCACCAAATTTGCATGAAACCAGAAGATATACCAAAAACAGCCTTCAGAACAAAATGTGGGTTCTTTGAGTGTGTGGCTCTTAATTTTGGAATTAAAAATTCCCCAAGAATCTCTGTAACCTTTATAAATGAGGTCTTCAAGGATCACATTGGAAAAAGGGTAATTGTCTACCTAGACAACATAATCATATACAGTCCAACCATAGAACAATACTTCAAAGATGTTTGCCTAGTCCTTTGCACCCTCAAAGATAATCAACTCATAGTCAAACCTTAGAAAATGTGATTTATTCTGGTCCAAACCCCCATTCCTTGAACACATCATCCGTAAGGACAGAATAAAAACAGACCCAGAAAAGATACGTACCATAACCAACATACAAGCATCACAGAATAAGAGTGAAATTTGTACTTTCCTAGGAATGGCAGCCTATTTCAGAAGATTCATCACTGACTGGGGTGCCTTGGCTGCCCCCTGTCCGCAATCACAGACAAGACAACCAAATTTGTATGGACACCATTAAGAGACCAATATTTCCAACAACTAAAAGAGTGCATGGTCACTGCCCCCATCCTACAGTAGTTTTAAAAGCTATGGTGACAACCAAAAATACCTCAGATTTAAACAAAATGATTTCAGATTTAAACAAAATCCAAGTTGCACAAGATTCAGGATTCAATTAATTTATAAAATTTCAGTTAATAAATGGACTGTTAAACAAAAAACAAAATTTCACTAGTCCATTATACAAAATAATATCAAACATCAAGCAGTGTAGTTCAAACCACAAACAAAATGAACTGACGCAACAAGTGAAATGGATGGATGCTGTTCCGGAGTATATTATAATCCAGTCAGGATTTATATGAGGCACCAACAGAAGAACTAAAATGAAACAAAACTTGAGGAATCTAGAAGCAAGATTCCACAAGCACAAAACAAAATGAACTCCCACAAGATGTGTAGTATGAGCAGCCTAAAATAGAAATATAACAGTTAAATAGCCAATCAACAGCTATCCAATTTAGGAACAGAGGCATTTTGTTCATTTTCATGGCTCCAGATTTGTATGGAATGGTTTTGAGAACCTTCCAAATATGGACTTGAGATTACAATAAAGAAATTGTTAAATTTTAAAATTTCTACTTTTAGTTATTTTATCCTAGGTTTTTTACAATGGTTTTTAAAAAGCAATATCTTTGACGGCACCAGCAGCCAAGCCAGCAGCAGCCAGAACAGCTTCAATGGAGGCAAGGCTCAGAACGTCAAGGCACCTGTTTACACCCAAGCCTTTGAGGAGGGTAATAAGGAAGCTGACCTGTACCTGACCACCGACCCCTATGGCTTTGACTTGTTTGAGAGTCACTTAGAGTCTAGCTCTGCCCCTGCTCCTGTACCCACCCCCGCACAAGCTGCCCACCAACCAACCAATCAGGATGGCAACCTTGATTTGGAACAACTTCCTGCCACCAAACAACCTGCCCCCTACAGCTAATCAGGCTTCAGCTCCCCCGGCCCAGCGCCCCAAGCAACAAATCATCACTGCCCAAATTCTTCAGGAAATTGTGGCACTGAATCTACAGGGTCTGTCCTGGGAACAGATTGCCGCCCAGTTGCAGTTTACCCAAGCTACTGTCATGTGGGAATTCAACAACCTGATGAACAGGGGGAATCTGATCAGGACAGCCAAGAAGCCCAAGAAGGCCCCCAAGTCCCAAATCAATGAGGTGTACCCAATCATGCTTGACCTACTCCAGCAGGATCCCAAGCTTCCCTTGACCCAGGTCTGGAAGCAGCTTGCGCATCATAACATATGGGTCTCTGAGCGCATGGTGCAGCTCTGGATGTATGGGAAGGTGGCTCCTATACGGGTTCTTACCAATTTTTCCGGCAACCAATGGGATGGCGCTGAAGATTCCCCGTATGACACTGCCATTGAATCAACCCTGGTCCAATGCCTGACTAGTCTAACTGATGATGTCCTGTCCATCTCCTATTACAAGCTATCAACAGCTTTTGATGATTTTGGCAAGCAAGGAAAATCTGCCACCAAGAATAGAAGGAAAAAAGTCAAGAAGGGGGTGTTTATTGGTGCATTTCTGGCTGTTTCAGCCAAGGGTTTTGTCTACTATTGGACAAACCCAGATTTCATTGATGACTACTCATAAAGCCACATCCTTGGTGGATTACTCAACTACTGGGATGGCTCAAATTCCAAGTACCAGGTTTTCTTAAGCCACCAGGTGTAGGGTAGCTCCACTGCCCTTGAGGCCATCCAGGGACGCAGGCACCAGGCCTCAGTCTACCCTGCTGGCCATGCAGACGTCCATCTGGATGATGTTGTCTTCTTCAACATGGTATCCACATTACAGGAGCGCCACCCACATGCTTTCAATGACCTCTATCTTGGGGTCCTTGACCATAATTTTCTCTTTGGTTGCCAGATAGTGGCTGACTTGTTTGCGCAAATAGTTTTCCATGTGAACATGGGCAACCAATCACGTAAGGTAAACGCCTTCCACCTCAGGCCACTGCCACTTACCAGCCCATCCAGCCAATGATCAATGAGGAATACAACAAGCGTTATATGGCAGCCATCACGCAAAATCCTCCTGCCTTCATCCCCGCCACCAACACCCCTAACCTGCAAGCCCAACCCACCCAATCCCAGACCCCCCAGTCCAGTACCGCCTCTATGTCTTCCTTCCCGCGTTATTCTGCCTCCTAGGCATCACTCTCCCCTGCCCCAATAAACCCCTGTCACCAAACATTTTCTATTTATATTATCTTTTTTTTGAATTTCAATTGTTCATGTTCTCTTTGTTTATAGTTGGTTTTATTCTTTATGTTCAGCTTATTTCTATAAAATCATATATTTACTATGTTGTGTATCTAGATCTAGAACACAGTTTTTTTAGCACCTGAACATAGCCCCTTGTGAAAATATTAACAACAATTTGGTGATCAGCTAAATTTGAATTAGAAAATTATAGTGTTAACTGTTTTTAGATAAAGTTGTTACTGATCTAAATTCAAAACCTTAATGATAAACTTTAAGCCAATCAGGAGCCAAGTGATAAAGTGATTGTTGTGACATAAATGGTCATTCAATAATTCTTTGGTGCATGTTCACTAATTAATATGATTGGCTGGATGTTTTGCCATTGTACACCATTGCTTCTGTGGCAAGTTGTTGATGAACTAGTGCTAACCCAGTAGCTGATTGGGCACTAGTCCATCAACAACTTGCCACAGCAGCAATGACGTACAATGGCAAAACATCCAGCCAATCATATTAATTAGTGCACATGCACCAAAGAATTATTGAATGACCCTTTATGTCACAACAATCTCTTTATCACTTGTCTCCTGATTGGCTTAAAGTTTATCAATAGGTTTTGAATTTGGATCAGTAACAACTTTATCTAAAAACAGTTAACACTATAATTTTCTAATTCAAATTTAGCTGATCACCAAATTGTTGTTAATATTTTCACAAGGGGCTATGTTCAGGTGCTAAAAAATATGGTAATCAAGGAAAAAAATCCAACACAAAGCAAACAACACTTATTGAGATGAGTGTAAAACATATACAAAATGGGTAAAAAGATGGGATAATGTAGTAGATGGAAAAAAAGGGATAAACAAAGAGGCAACAGTATCAAAATAATACAGAATTTATTGGGGCAAAAGCTATAAAGAGATATGGAAAGGTTAGTAAAAAAATCAAATGAGAGAACTTGAAAAATTACTCAAAGACCTCAACTTGGCAATCGCCAAAATCAAGGACATCAACTGCAAGGTCAAAGCCAAAGTTAAGTCTGCCATCCTCACTGGGGACAAAATTGACAAGGTGTCTGCAAAGGCACTAATGTCAAAAATGTCAGACACCCCAGAGAAGACCATTGAGCGCCTACTCAACATCCAGAAGACAGTGGTTGAGGGCCTTCATTTCAAGGCGTAAAATCTTTCTGTGCTGTCTGTTTGGGTTGACGGCCCAGAGATTTATGAACATCTCAAACCCACCAAGCGTACCAGGGCAGAGAATACTGAATTGTCAGTGCAATTGATTGCGCCAAGAATGGCCAAGCCTGCCAAGGAAGAAACACAAGAAGGTAGCCTAAAAAAGAAATTAATAAATTATCAAAAAACTTACCTTTTTTCTTAGAAAACGTAGACGGCAAACTCCGCCAAGTCCTGGTCTCCTTTGTCCTGGCCACCTTTTATGCAAATTATGCCACTCATGTGGCCAAGCAATTGTATCTGTCCCCCCCCTGTTGTGCAGGAGCTGGAGGACCGTATCCACGGGTCCTTTCCTATGTCCAGTGAGGCATTGGCTGGGCTGAAGCATGGAGAGGGGGCATCCAAGTGGGCAGTTACTGCCTACAAAGATGCCCAATTGGTCCGCCTGGACCCAGTTAACCTCAGTGGAGTTTACTGTGTAAACTCCATTGAGCTTGTTTGGGATGTCCTGGCAACGCTCCCATTCAAGAATGTCCAGAGATGGGCCGGGCTCATGCGGCTGCTTGCTTCTGCTTCCTGTTGGAGCATACCCTGTCTTACCTATTGGAGAACTTTAGGCGTGCGGTGGGCAAATTTGCTGTTGCAGATGCAACAGCTGTCAAGAAAAATAATATCCTCCTTGCGGACTTTGGGCTAGCCTGGAGTGCAGATAAGACAGGGCTCCCCTTGGCAATGGATCTTACCTTTGCAAAGACCAGGCACAACAAGAAGATCAGCATGGTCTATAATAAATTGTGTGAGTTCACAGAAGCCTTTGCTGGGCAAAGGCTTCACTTGGTGGTTTACCTCGGCTATCTTTTCTTCTTTGGGATGAGCACCAGCGTAGAGGATCTATATGGGGTCCTTCTGGAATTGACAAGGCCCAGCTTGCACTCAACAGGAAGAAGGTCCCCCCTGGATATGACTCAGTGGACCATGTAATCCAAGACGCCCTGGTCCTGGCAGGGATTTACGGGTTTGCAGCCCCACCCAAAAAGCTGCTCCTCAGTTTGCACCTTACCCTACTCCCCTTCACCAGCAGGAGGGAGTTTTTTAATAAGGGCTTATCCACTGTCCACAGTATGGCTATGGAGGTTGTGCACCACCTCCATTGCAGGGTGGGTACATACTGAAGAACCCACTACAGGTGCACACATTAAAAATATGATTCCAATAAATTTTATTATAATTTATATTATTTTTATTATAATAAATTTTTGTAATTTTTATTTCAGAAAACCAGTTTTGTAAAATATATCTTAGAAACAGTTTCATAAAAGCATAAAATTATATGTTAATAAAATAAATTCTAACTTGTACATTTTATGTTTAATTTTTTTAAACTATTTTTATATTTATTTGAAAAAAGTGATTTAAACATTTTTGCGTAATCCAGTATTGAGCGTTTGGGATTACCTCAGATGGAATAATAAAATAATATATATTAAATAAATAAATAACTTAAATCTATTGATGGATCTTCTGAATGTGATTGTGGGCGTGGAAACATCTAAATATAAAATGTAAATTAATAAATCTTGAATATTAAATAAGAGAATATAAAAAAATTGGACACACTAAGCCTTTAATTGATTGGCTGTTTGGCTAGGCACGCAGGGATGAATGAATCAGTGTGGCCATAGAATTTGGCCACTGTCTCAGCTGGGAGGATGTGGATCCCGGCCTGCAGCAAATTAAAGAGGTCCTTGGTCCCAGTTGGGGTTCCTTGCTTGATGACTTGCTTGAGCCACCCAAAGACTTCCTTGATGGGATTTAGGAAGGGCAAACAGGCTGGGAGGAAGAGAAGGTGTAAATTTGCCGTGGCCAATTGCTGGGGGCCCACTGCAATGCTTGTGTTGATCATTGGGAATTCCTCAAGAATGTCAGCCACCTTGTGGAGACTAACATTGTCCAACACAATCACATTGGTGAAGCCTGGGCTTGTGCGCCTCAGGTGCTCCTGGACCATTCAGAGAAATGATAGAAAGGTCCTGCTGTTATGAAAACCCTAATATTATTTGGTAGAGCTCAACCCCCTTTGGGCCAAGGAGAGCCACCATTGAGTAGGCTGTGGCGCAGACTGCAGCACGCCAAGCCATCCCGTCATTGGAGCCTTTGGGGACATAGCCATACCCATTGCACATTGACGAGGCAAATGCCAATTTGTCAATATAATAAAATTTGACCGTCCCCTTGGCTTTGAGGGCAGTGTACGCCTCTGCGTAGTTTTTCCAGACGTCAATGTTGGCTGGGCTGTTTCTGTTGTAGGGGGATACCCCAAGCTTTTTCCAAGAAAATCACATTCCCTTCACTAGATGGTAGTAAAAGGAAATCAAGGCCTCAATACCAAAAGTAGATTTAATCATGGCCTGTATATTTTCCAGTTCAAGATGGCAGTCCCAGTTGATCCACTGGTGTATTGCCCATTTGTGCCCTTGGTGAGCATGGTAGAAACACGCAAGGATTTCTCTGCGCAAGGACACAACAAGTATTGATGAATTTTTGGAAGGTCTTGCTGGCGTACTTGGGACCCACTCTAACAAGGGCCGCAGCTGCCTTGTAATCACCCAATTCCCAGATTAGCTTAAGAAGGATGATGCGTTAGATATCAGGGATGTGCTTCTGGGTGGGCTTTTTAGCGGTGGGGATTGACTTGTTGGCATTGGGCACAACACAGGACATAGGTACCTTGGTATAGAAGGCTACAATCTTTTTTAAGACCAGCTGTCCCTCATTGGTTTGATAGAACTGGGGCTCCTTGTCATCCTCCTGATTGCCATCACTGACATAGGGCTTGTAGCTAGTATCAAGTACAGGCTTCACCTTCTCCAGCATGGCTGACGGGACTGACTCTTGCCGGTACACAACGTCAAACACATACAAAGTAAGTTCTACCTCCTTGTTTCTAACTTTTTTTGTAGTGGTGACTTTGGTGGGCTTCTGGGTCAGCTTTGGGACCCAAGGGTTTATGCTCTGCACCCTAGCAGCTTGTGCTCCTTGAACCAGCTGTGTCATTGCAGCCTCACTATGGAACTCTCCTCTCCTGTCCCTCCTTGAGTAGGCACTTGGGTTGCACTAACTCTATTATTTGACCTGCAGGGGCAACCACAGCTGCGGCACACAACAGGTGCATTGGTACTTGGTTGCTGTGTTCCTTCCATTTTAAAATTTAATAAAAGATTAAATGAATTTCAATTAAGCTACTCCATAATTTTAATTTTTGCTTTTATCTGAATATGGATATTTAATTAGAGTTTTTCCCACCCAATATCCCAATTATAGGTTTTTTATTTCTTAATTAGTTGTTTCTGGTTTTACAACACCCATTTTTGAATACCTGAAATAATTTCCACCCATTTTCCTAGATTTTACTGCCAAATTCAAACACCTAACACAATATTTTTAAAATTTATATTTCAGATATTGTGTCTTATTTTAGATACCTTGGTATCATTCATTATTACAATCTATTGCACACATTGTGTGAGTGATTTTGTTTATGTAGTGAGTTGCTATTGTGTTTTGTTTTTGGTTTGCGTTTTGACATACCTTGCTTGGGTGTATTTTGTCACCAATTCACATAGTAAACATATGTACACCAAAATTCAACTCACACCATTTTGTTTGTGAATCAATGTATTTTGGATTGTATTTTGAATGATTTCTCTTTGTGTGTGAGCCTTTTATTGCTTTGTTGACTCATTTTGCCCATTAACGCCAATAAACCCTGTTAACAGAGTGTATATTTTAACCTGAGAGTTGGATTTTGTTTAAATCAGAAATCATTTTGTTTAAATCTGAGGTATTTTTGGTTGTTGCCATAGCTTTTAAAACTACTGTACAATATCCAAACCAAGAAGGGATATGAGCTAGAAACTGACACATCTGATTACTCCATAGGAGAAGTACTCCAAATTTAAACTGCAGAAAAGGACTTCCTCCCTGTAGCATACAAGTCAAGAAAACTGTCTGATGGTGAACAAAGATATCCAATACATGACAAAAAGGTAGCTATTGTTCACTATCTCATGAAGTAGCAATGTTATCTGAAAGATGTACTGATATTCAAAGTGCTAATAGACCACAATTTATTGGTGTTCTTCAAGACTCAACAACACCTATCAAGAAGACAAGCTGTATGGATGAGCCTTATACAAAGGTACCCCATGACAATTAAATACAAGGTGGACAAAGAGATGCTTACCACAGATGCCCTATCAAGGCTATACAGTAAACATGTTCTATGCACTGATGGGGACCCCAATTGACCCATTTTAATCATTGGAAATCTCCAAGAAGGGTTCCCACCTGACACACCAATGGATATCCAAGAGAAGGTCCTTAAGAACAAACATCTGTTTAAAAACGTATATGGTACGCTAAACTGCATATTACCAAATGGCAATACTGTACCCTATATCCTGTCAACACAAAAGATTGACACAATCCTTCAATACCACAGAGATCTGGGACACACCTGTAGCCAGAACTTACATGAATACCTTAAGACACACTACTGGTGGCCCAACATGCTGGACAATATCAAGGAGTTACTGAAGCAATATAAAGTCTATGAAAAGTACCTCCAATCCAAGGCATCACCCAAGTAATTACTGCCAGTGTCAATCACACAACCCTTCAAGGAGTGGTCACTGGATATTGTGGTACCAATTCCTGGCAAAAAATCATAACAGCTATTGACTATGCAACCAGATGGCCTGTAGCCCAAGCTACAAAAGAACACAAAGGCAATGATGTGAGACAAGTTATTGGCAAATAA
Organism: Entomophthora muscae; assembly: GCA_014839935.2. Lineage (NCBI taxonomy): Eukaryota > Fungi > Entomophthoromycota > Entomophthoromycetes > Entomophthorales > Entomophthoraceae > Entomophthora > Entomophthora muscae. The sequence continues at coordinate 143,343 of QTSX02006578.1, forward strand.
ATTATAGCTAATTCTGGGAAACCTGACCTGATCACAGATGGAGGAACCAAACTTAAAGCCATCAATACCAATATCTACCTTGCCAAGAATGGAATAAAGCACATCACAGCCAGTCCCTATCACCTGCAAGCAAATGGAAGAGTAGAACAACTAAACAGCTCTCTAGTAGAGGCCCTCAGTAAGTTATCTGCTAACAATCCAAAAGTCTGGGTCAACATGCTGCCAACAGCAATTATAGTGTGCAGAACACAAGTCAACTGCAATATGAGATAAAGCCTGTATGAACTTGTCTATGGGCATAAGCCTGCCATTGTTAGCACTACTGCAGGACCATGTTTACCTCTAACTAATAAGGTACCAGACAACAGTGACCCTGATGCACAGTGGGCTAGAAAGGACCAAGAAGACATGGAGAAGGAAACAGTTGAGAGAGAAGCAATCCCACTACAACAAGAGCACTTCCGAGTCAGGGACAAGATCTGGGTTGTCAATCATGATATACACAAATTGGATCCAGGGTTACAAGGACCAGGTATTGTCTTGGAACTCAAGCCCAACAATACCTACCTCATCAAGGGTATTGGAGAATGAACATAACTGAAATGCATGCACCATGACTGCCTCTGCCAATGTAAAGCAAGAACAGCTCAGTGTAACTCCTGGCTCCCTGTACCCAACACCAAACTGGATCAATACCAAGCCTGTATTTCTGACATGCTCAAGAAAATTCCCAAGGCTCCACCTTCAAGCACCCCAGGGGGGGATGTTGCAACATCTTTGATTACTCCTTCTCAGGGAATTCTCCCTGAGTGACCCGCCAAGTGATTCCCCAACTAATCATTAAGTTGGTGGCACTGTTATCATTTGACCATATATTACGGGGATCAAACATTCTGAACCCTAAGCAGAACATAAATTGGACAAACGTCATGACTTAAGAGAAGAAACCACTTGGATAAGCCCCATGACTACCATGACGTACATGGACAGTATGTGGCTTCTCATAATAATATAGAATGCCCTATATTCATATATAATAAAGTATCATTCTATTCTTAATTTTTCCCTTTATCTTGTCTATTATACTTCCCAGAAGTATATACTCAACAGTATGCAGTTACCCTTTTTATAAATTTCTGACCCTTTTTAGTGGGGCAAAATTTGTGCTCTTACTCCTTCTTTTTATCATCATATCTTAATAAAAGACTCATAGTTAATATCAAGAACAACTCCATATTTCTTGCTCATAATTTCACTTGATGAATATTTGCAGTTTTTTGAGTGATTACATCAAAGAAACATGTTAAAATATTGATTTTTCACAGTTCTAAATGTACACATCTCTGTTGCCTTTCTTGTAAGCTAGGTGAGCTTGGCATTTATTATCCCAGCTTTTCTTCTGTAAGCATCCTGGCTCTGAGTCTGTGTTGTCATGTCCTCTTTTTTGATGGACATGATGCATGTTGCTTCTTTTTCAGACATATATAAGCTCTATTGGCATACCCCTTGGGTGCTCATAACCTTGGTGCTTGACACTGTTGCACCTGCTTGTTTTTCTGTTTGGGTGATATGTTCTTTTAAAAAAATTTGAAACTATGATTCTATCTGTATAGTATTGGGAAATCAGCTATTATTTTCCATGATAATTTTTAACCTCTTCCCTTTGAGAAAATGATTCTCTATTATACATCCATCTTTTGGAAAATGACTTGAATATCTTTTTGGATAATACCAATTCCACTACTGCTACACCTCAGAAATAAGTAATCCTAAAAACAAGCAGTGAAAGGATCTTCCAAGATGGATATAAACATATCTCAGATCTTTATTTCTTTTGAATGCTGTGGAACCTGCCAGTAATACCTTATCTATTGAAGCCACTTCTTCAAGAACTCCTTATCTAAAATCAGATAAGATGGCAATATTATATAAATTCCAACCACCTCACTTCCCTTTTTCTCCTGTCACTTCCACTAGGGTAAGTATAATATTTTTTCTACTAAGGATGATACTAGATATTCTAAAATTTTCTCATGGCCTATTAAGGCTGTAAATAGCCCTTCTGTGGGGTTTCTGTTCACCAGTCCTCATAGTGTGACCTGGGTCATAGCCAGGGATTAACTGGAAAGTTGCCATTCTCTAGTAGTGATAGGTGGTTTTCTTGGAGTTTCTTATACTTGGCTTGCATTACTGCAAACTCTTCTAATACTTTCCTTATCACTAGGCGGGCATCCCCACCATGTACTTGTACTTCAGCTGGTTTTAATCCCTCTGTGGGCCTATGCCAACCCTTCAAAAACTTAGTAAAGTTATTTCCAATAAACTTCCTTCCCTTATCTGTCATCTCAAGGTGTCTAGTTAACCTCTCTTGCTTTTCCTGGGAAGTCTTACTAGTGGCAAACATTTGACAGCTTTGGAAGTAGGTGTATTTTTCCCCTTGGCTAGGGTAGAATATGTTGGGTAGCTCACTCATAGGGTCTATCTTTACTACTAGGAAATCTGGGCAAGGGTCAAAATAGAATTTTATTCGCTTTCAAAAAAAGATCCCATTAGAAACCTTCTGGTATATGGCCCAGAGGTCTGGGAAACAATAGATATATGCCAATACTTGGAGTCCTCTACAATATCTTGGACTCCTTGTACTTGGTCTTAGACTCCTGCTCCTTAGTCCTGGACTCTTGCTCCTTGCTTAGCTTCCTGATCCTTATATTAGGCTTCAGCTCCTTTATATTGGGCTCCTACACCTTTATCTTGGTCTCCAGATCTCTGTATAGCTCTAGTGGCCTTGTTATTCCACTTGATCCAGTCCCTGAAAAGTCTCATATTGAACCCCCTTTTATAGCTCCTTGTTTCAGTTCTTAGTTCTCTCAGAACTCTGGTTTTTCCAGGCTTAAACTATCCAATTTATTTTGCTCTACAATATATTAAATTTTTTAACTTACTTCAGCCAATTAAAACCCTGCTTTTCCTGCTTTATTTCCTCATTTTTTAGGCTTAAATCCTTCAGTTAAAGCCCTTAAAACAATGATCAGACAAGCTTTGACCTGAAGCCAATAATACACCCGGATTCAATTGTTTTGCAGAAAATTTTACCCAAATGACTTGCTCTTGACCCTGGTTCAAACCTGGTGCTGTCTTGCTCCAGAATAACCTTGGCTCTGCATTTTGAACAATTTTGCCGTGATTCCTGTCACTTTCTCTGGCAAAAATTGAGCGCTTCCACATATGTTTTACTTAGGGGATTTCCAAACCCTAATTTCTTCAACATTTCTCTGAGTCTCTCTGTGTTTTCTCAACATTTTAGCACTTTGAACTCACCTGCCGCTTGCTTCTTGCCTTTCTCAACCATTTTGTCAAAATTCCAGCATTTGTCTTAACAGTTTCTTTGTCCTGTTTCTGGCCTCTTTGATTCCATCTTACTCAATCACTTCTTAATAAATTTACAGTATATTTTCTGTAAAGCATTTTCTTTTCCCCTTCTTTTTATGTACATTAGTTTTAAAAGCTATGGCAACAAGAAAAAATAATTTGGATTTAAACAAAATAAATCAGATGTAAACAAAATTAAAAATAAATAAATCTATGTAAATTAATATAAATTTTTTTTTAATTTTGTTTACATCTGATTTATTTTGTTTAAATCCAAAGCATTTTTGCTTGTTGCCATAGCTTTTAAAACTACTGTATATGATATTTATTTAAATCTTTTTATCATATCTTGTGGTAGTTTAATTAATTCTTTTACTGCTTTTTTTATCAATTATTCTACTGCAATAGTCTAAATTCAGCCTACTTGCTCCTGCATCTACTTCTGATAGTTCTTCTTAACCAACTTTCAGTTCTTCAGCTAGTCCTTCTCCATTATCTTCTGATCCTTCAGCTAGTCCTTCTCCCTGATCTTCTGATTCTTCCACTATTCATTTTCAGTCCATTAGATAGTCCTTTCTAGTCCATCAGCTAGTCCTTGAACACCTAGTTTGCATTCCTCACCATGAACCACCTAGGTTCCATTCTTACTATGACCCTTCAGTCCTTCAACTAGTTTTCACTGTGATTATCCTGTCCTTCTTACTGGTCTTCATTGTGATCTTTCCCTATGAACCACCAAGGTTCCATCCCTCAGTCCCCATTACTAACGTCTTAGACTCAGGTAATAGTTCTTCCTCAAGTAGATTAGCATTTGACTGGGCCCCCATAAGTGACCCCCACTATAGGCCATTAATCACAGACAATCCTCATGTCTGTGAAGCTGTTTTTACTCACTCAGGTGGTTGGTCCTGAGCTTTCAAGCGCAAAGTAACCAACTTTATTTCCCAGAGGTCTGATCATGATCAAGTTCTGCAGCTGCTTTCCTGAGAAGATACCCTGATAGCACCTCTGAGCATATCCATGTACCCAATGGTAGCTTTAGGACCTCCCTAAACCCTCCAAGGAAACACAGACAAGGACCTCTTACTATTCCATTAAGTAAGAACCCTACTTACAGGCTTCCTTCAAGTGGCCAAGAGATCCTTTTAAGCTACCTCATCTCATCCCTTACTAGTAGCCCTTTGTTGCCTACTAGACTGTATCACCCTCCAGCCCTAGTAGTCACCAGTTACCTACTAGGATGGCCTTACCTTCCCTAGTAGCCCATGTTACCTAATAGGCCTATACCTGTCCCAAAAACTACTATCCATGACCAACTTTCAGCACAGAGTCTTTATTGAGGCCAAATTAACCCTTGTCTGCAAGACAGCTTCCATGTGGACTGTCACATCTTCCTTACTTTCCAATAAATTTATCATTTATTGCTTTTATCTTTCATTTGAGTGTTCCTTATATACTAATAAAAGCTTAAAAGCTGCAGTATATATGCTTTTAACCATAGCAGAATCTAACAGAGGATTTTTCTATAGTGTTTACTATAGCAGAATCCAACTGAGGATTTTGCTATAGTGTTCACTGTTATCAAATATAGCTGAGGATTACACTTCTAGGTTTCAGCCATTACTTACCCTGTAACAGTAATAGTGTTGTCTTCTCCTGCTTACAGCATTACAGTTCTTTCAAAGACCTGGCCTTTCTCTTTTTAAGATGTCTCTCTTGTGCCCCAACCCAAGAATCTGACATATAGTGTATTAAATTTTGGATTTTTAGACTATTATGGATACCAAATTGTGTGTATTTAGTAGTGAATTATCTGTGTCAAAACAGCAGGCTTGACCTGCCAGCAAGATTCTGAGTAAGAAGGTTTGTGACGCACAATCCAATTATCCAGCCACTTGAAGCCAAGTTAGGAAGTTGACTTGAATTTCCAAATACAACAACATGAACAGAAGCTGATCCCCTAAAGTGGATATCTTGTTTTGGCCTTGACTCATTGCAAGGATCAAGCCACCCCCTTCACCATCCCACTGTGTGATCAACACTATCATGTTCCTACTATCCACAATTTACAGTGACTATATAATCCATATCTCTTAATAAAGATTATTATCTAGTTTCCAAATATTTTTCCCCTTGTAGCTTTGCTAAAACAGCACAGTTACAACATCTACTTTACTGTAAATTCAGAACTTAAACGTAAAAAACAGGATTTTCAAATCCTTGGTCCAAATTTTGAATCACTTTTGTGGGAACTCAGCTGAGTCAAAATTAAAATATTTAAAAAATCAACCATTTAATTTGACTTTTTTAGTTTATTTAAATTGGCAAATTTCAAATCTCTTTAGCAGATAACTCAACTAACTAAAGACTGAACACAACAAACAAATGCGGGATACATGAATCAGAAATGGGGATTCTAATGTACAATTTGGTATTTCCTGTATGTCTAACAAATAATAGACAGCATGTAAAAATTAACAAATCCAAGAACTGAATTTCAAACAAAAAATGAGGTGAATTTGAAATAAATATAATTTATGTGCATCTCAAAAAGGAAGTCAAAGGATCTTGAGTTAAGTTGTGCTAATTCTTAAAGGAATCATAGGCTTTCTCAAAAATCACCCTATTCCAGTTTAGGACGGCTAAAATTTAGATCCTACTATTCACCAACTTAACATACTTAACAATAAAATTGATTAAAATATACACTTCTCTTTTTGAGTTTAATTTTTTAATAAAAAAATTTATTATGCCTTCTTTTAATAACAACCAAATAAACAAGCTGTTCCCTGGCCTTGAAGAAATCATGCAGGGCTACGCTGGGTCTTCCAATGGCAAAGCCTCTGTCTATTGTCATTCCCAACCCTCAGTACCCTTCCCAAGCACTACCCAGGAGTGTGTTCTTTCTCCTGCATCCTCAAGAATGGCCCTGTTTGCCCATCACACACAATCAGCTGCTAACCCAGATCACATATCAACAATGGTATCCAGAACCAGCCAATTGAGCCAAGGGGTCACCCAGGGAAGCCAGAAGCCAGAATCCAGAAACAGCCAATAAAATGGTAACGCCTGGTTCCCAAGACAGACACATCCTACCTCCAGCCAATCAGCCTGAAAGACGCAGAAAGCCAATTATCCCAGAAATTGTTCGCAAAATAGTCAAAAAGCAAGGGATGCTTATGTCCCTTGGGGAAATTGTGGCCACAATGGGTTTTTCAAAGTCTACTGTGGCTGCAATCTTGAAAGCACATGCCAATTGTGGCCCCTCTCCCAAGAAGACCCCAACTGGAGCCTGTCCTTTGACTGAAGGTGACACAGCCCATCCCCTTATGATGACCATTATGGAACGTTACCTGCAGATGCCCCTGGTCCAGGTTCATCTCTAACTGGGACTTCATGGCATTTTCACAAATAAAAGAACATTCAATTTATGGATGCACAAACTTATGGTTGCTGCTAGAATCTTGTTCAATAAAGTTCTCACTGGCCCCAGTTTAGTGCATACCAACCCATACAATTCAACCATTATTAATTTTATTAAAGGGAGGGCAATTAGGACACAAAATTGTCATCTTCTTGTTGTATACCAAGATTTCTGCAAGCATCCAAGATTATGGAGAAAAGTGTATCCAATCTGATGTCTACAAGCGCGGCCCAATCTTGTATCAATTTGTTGGGGTTTACTTGGCAGTTTCCCCATTGGGTGTCAATTATTACTCAGCAATATCAAACACACAGATGGGTATTCCTACCAGACGGAGCTCAAGGACATGCTGGAGGAGTGGGCTACCCAACAAGCCGTGTACACAGTTGTACTGAGTGTCTAGATGGAGCAGCAGGAATGGGAAACCAAGGAAATTATGGCTGCAGGGCATACCTGTTAGTCCTATCCCATCAACCACGCTGACATGCATCTTGCAGATGTATGTGTTTACAATTTTGGTTTGGCTCTCAGGCACTTAAAGCCTACCTCATACAATGAACTGTGCATCCAAATTGAGAAGAGGTATGAGCTTTCCCCTTCCATATTTGTCCAGGACTTATTAGATCTTGTCATATTCTATGCAAGTGATAAGTCCAGAAAAGACTTCTGCCTCCCCCCATGCCCATACATTTGGTTTGTCAAGCCCACATACATGACAGAAGAAGAATTTGAGCAATAGACTCAATCAGCTCTTGCCGCCTCTTCCCAGTCAACAAACCAAGCCTCCCTAACTCCCCCATCAAGACCAAGCCACCTGCCTTCCAACCTGACTCCAAAACCACCACCCATTTCCTCCTCATTACCTCTGATGCCGCCCCTTTCACATGCGCAGATGATGGCAATGTACATTCCGCACATTCCATCCCCTACTTGTCCTTTGATGAGTAAAATAAAGCCTTTCTTTGTGACAAACTATTAAAATTGATATTATTTCTTTTGATTTATAATTAATAAGATATTATTTTTTACATTATTGACATTCCCATAATCAATAAAATGTTGTACATTTTATGAATAACATATAATTATTTGCATGAATATTTTCAAGATCAATAATAAATTAAGGATCACAAATATAAATGCCATATTAAATTATTGCGGGCATGCGTTCAATCCTAATATTTAGATATTATGTGCATAAATCAATGCATTATGTATAATAAAATTCATTATAAATGTGGCTTTTTCATTATAATTTATATTAATGGACTGTGTTCATATTAAGGTGCCATTAACTCTTAGTAAAAATATTGATAAATAGTGCATTTTACAGCCTTCATATTTACCTATTGATAATAATTCTGTAAACTTTTTAGTCAGATTTTGTGAGGTAATAATGTAATGGGTCAATAAATTAATGTTTATTACCATTAATTGGCTGATTTTCTTTGCTGTGGTAATTGTGCATTTTCTTGTATTTATGCACTAGTATCTAATTGGTTGGTTTCACATCCCATTGCACAGGCAATAGGAAATAGGATTGCTACCCTAAGACCAGATTTGGTTGGGATGGTAACCATGTTTCTTATTGCCTGTGCAATGGGATGTGAAACCAACCAATTGAATACTAGTGTGTAAGTATCAGAAAATGCACAATTGCCACAGCAAAGAAAATCAACCAATTAATGGTAATAAACATTAATTTATTAACCCATTACATTATTATTACCTCACAAAATCTGACTAAAAGTTTACAGAATTATTATCAATAGGTAAATATGCAGGCTGTAAAATGCACTATTTATCAATATTTGTACTAAGTGTTAATGGCACCTTAATATGAACACAATCCATTAATATAAATTACAATGAAAAAGCCACATTTACAGTGATTTTCATTTTACATAATGCATTGAGTTATGCACATAATATCTAAATATTAGGATTTAATGCATGCCTGCAACATTCTAACGTAATTTATACATTTGTGGTACTTAATTTATTATTGTTAATGAAAAATATTATGCATTGAAGGTAGTACTATAAAAACCAGTTTTTTGATGTAATTCAAGCAACATGTCAAATATCTATAACTTGATAAATGAATTAGAAGCACACCTGCAAAATGTTGTTGAAATAGAAAAGAATATCAGAGAACTAGTAACAGGAAAGCTGGGCAACGGGGGCCAGCCACTAATCCAGCCAAAGGAAGATGCTCTGGATAAACTGGGAAATATCATAGATGAAAAGAATAAAGAAGTGTTACTTAATCTACAGAGAACAATATTATCAAGTCTGAAGTTCAATAATGCAGCCTACAATTTGTGAGAGTTCTGGCAAGGGGCCAAAGAAAAAAATAAGAAAATCAAGCTGATTGAAAGAACTGAAATTTCAAAGGAAATTAACACAAATGAAGAGGAAAATGATCAAATGGAAACAGATGAAAATGAAGGCAATCAAGAAGCAGAAGCGCCACAAGAAACAATGAAAATTTAACAAATGAAAATCAAGAGAAAGCACAAGTTGCACAAAAAATAAGGAAGAGCAAGCCCAGGAAATCAAATGAAGAGCAGCCAACGCTCATGAAGCTTGCTGAAGGGGCGCCTGTGGCTGAGGGAGCCTTGGTGGAAACAATTAGTAAGTTTATTTATGTTTTACTTAAATTTACTTTAGTTAAAACAAGAAATGGGAATGAGGTTGCTGAAGTGGCGGCCTTTACACCCAGTTGGGTTTACAGGGGTTACCAATTGTCAGAACTTTCAGTTCTGCTCTCAGAACTGGCAGTCTGATTACAATTTGCTTTATTGAGTAATTGGGATATCTTGGTCATTATGTTGATAGATACTTGTATGGCAACAAGTGTTACTTGCAGTGTCTGGTATTTCCTTGGCAAGGCAACGCCTAACAATGTCCAAGGGAGGCAACTTCCAAGCGGCTTTCTAAACAGGTGGCTTGCTAGTTCTTTGAGTACTGACAATGGTCTTCAAACTTGGATATCTTCTTCTACTGTGAAAAAGTCCTACAGTAGGATCTCAGAATTATTGTCTGCCTTCCATTAGTCCAATGGAAGGGCTTTTATAGAGCCAGCGCTCTCTTGCCAGTATAAGATCATCTGGAGCATCTAACTCTTGCTTGGTAGTCTTTTCACCCCCAGACCGCCAGCATCAACCCCCAGAGTTAGACATCCATGCAATGGCATGGGATTCTATATCAAAGTACCCTGCACTGGGTACTAATTGCCGTAGAGTGATACATAATCCATTAGCGTGCCAGCAGTGGCAGCGCTAATTTATGACTCTATTTTTAGCACATGACACTTTGTTCCTAGACAACCTTTCTTGCATTGATTTGCAATGGCACTGGCGGTTTTATAGTACAAATTGGACATGTTCCTTTCAATCCTTGGGGAAACCCATAATAACTAACCCGGCAGTTTGCTAGAGTATTCTGGAATAACTCTAGCCAATTGGGAACCAGTTGTAATTGGAGTCTATAGTATTCCCAGTTGTTCTTGTAATAAGTGATCTGAATCTACTTCACAAAGGCTTCTCGGATCAATTAAGCCTGCTAGTAATATTGGAAGCTTCTCCAATAGATGGCTTGGCAGGCTGCCAAGGTATCCAAGGTAGAACAAAGTCAGTATAAATTCCTGACACCAATCACTTGTAGCCCCTGTAAAGCAAATAAATCAAAATGAAATAAATAAAATAATTCAAATTAATATGAATAATTTTGAAAATATTGAAGCAAAGAAAAAGGAACACTTTCTACCTGCAGGGTGCTTGCTGTGAGTTAGGAAAGCCTATAAGCTAGGCAGAACAATCAACTTTAAGGAAATTAATGAAATTCAAGGGGATATCAAGATGAATTTTGATCAATATATTTACAAATGCTGTGAACAATTCCCATTTTCAAATATAAATGAATATGAAAAAAATCTAAAAAAACAGACTTACAAATAGGACCAGAATATCTCAAAACTGAACTTTCAACAAAAGTGTTTAAAGAATTATCAAATAAAGTTGGGGACACAGTCCTTGTAAATAAGTTCAAGCTGTTATTTATTTTGTTTGCCAAGGCATGGGGCAGATACAAGCCAGGCACCCCCTGGAACCATATTAAAGTTCAGCAACACGTCCTATATCAACATATTAGTTCAAATCTATAAAAAATTATGCATGTTTTCAGAAAAATATACCTCTCAAAGGATTCATGTTGCAACATACCTAGGAATCATATTACACTGCATATCAAAAACAAATGTTAAAAGTTGGAGGACATACCAATTCAAATAGACATATGCCAATTAGCACTAGAACAACAGAAGACACTGCAGGGATATAGGACAGTCAAGCATGTCCTGTACAACTCCTTTGCATTGACATTGTTGTATGGGTACTATGTGCCTCCTGAAAAGAACCACTAATCAATTTTCTTACCTGATTGCCTTTTATTAAGCGTTCAGCAACCACTGGGGTGCTGAGAACCACCCCTCTTGCAATTGCATCCAGAGTTGTCCACCACGTACAAAAGAGTATGTGGTTCCAATTATACACATTAGCAGAAAATTTAATCTTGGGGTATAATACCCCAGAATAATTGCATTCCCCTTTGCAATTAGCATCCCCTTAATAAATAATTTCCTCTTGCAATTTATTTTTTACTTTTTATTTTTATTTTTTATTTTATTTTTTCATTTTATTTTTAATTTCACTTTAGTTATAATTTTAATTTTTAACTTATAATAGTAATATTTACGTAGTTAGTATACAATAATTCAGTAGTTAAAATCAAACACAGTTAATATTAAATCTAATTTATAATTTGTTTATTTAGTCAATTGTCAAGTACAAGTTTGTATATTATGTAGTTAAAAAACTTGAGCTCTATTTATCCAAATTGAACTGCCTGCTCTACTTATGTTTAAACAAGTGATTGTTTAGAGCTCAAATTACTTTTCCCTTGTAAAATGATTTGATAAATATATTTTCTATGCTTAACCCCCCTTCATAAGTAGTAATTAGTAAGAGATACATGAAAATTATTGGTTTTTGTGTTGTGTGCTATAGTGGCACTAAATCAATAAGATCAGGTGATGACTTGTAAGGTCCAATTTGTGGCTTAAAAAAGCCAAAGTACCAACAAGGATTCACAATTATTTAAATAAAATTAATCTATTTATATCTTTTTTAATTTATTTATTTGTTAGCGCAACATTCAATATAATATTCAGTACATTATAATAAAAATATGTGTCCTCATACCTAGTATAATTAATTTTATTTATCTTTTGTACAAATTCTTATATGTCTATAATGCAATCCAACGTCACATCATTACATATAAATAATAATTTTTGAGTCCTAATAAAAACAAAATAAATAAAAATAAAAACAAATAAAATCCAGAGAGCCCCATTTATCTGATTGGCTTGGAGTTGACAGCTTTGAGGAGGAATGATTTGGAGTGCTTGTAAAAAGCTGCCACCACATTGGGTGGCATTATGAATTGACTGACCTCAAGAATATTGAAGAGATCTTTGGTGTCCTGTGATAGCCCCACTTTAACCTTATTCTTGATACACCCAAAGACCTCCTTGATTGGGTTAAGGAATAGAAAATATGGGGGGGAGGAAGAGGAGTCTCATTGGGAAGTCTGCAAGACAGTGGCTGGCCAAATGGCTATTATTATTGATTGTCAGGAACTCAGAAACAACCAGATCCACTTTGTGGAGCCCAACATTATCCAACACAACAATGTTAGTTGTGCCCTGATAATTAATTCAAAGGTACTCCTTGACTGTTCAGAGAAAATCAAGGAATATCCTGCTATTATGGAAACCCTTGATCATCTGGTATTGATCCAAACTGTGAGGATCAGGAAGTGCTACTGGCGTGAATGCCACCATTCACCATGTTTCAATTTTGCCTTTGGTCGGCTATTTCAAGGACAAATCTCTCTCTTTTGCTTTTGCCTCTTGAAATGAGTATATATCCAAATTGGGAAATACAATTTTTTGGTTTCCTGACTCTGCACAACTCACTTGCCCCACTTATGCTTGTGGCAAGTGATCCTACTGTCCTGGTATTGTTTTTTGGTATTGCAAACCACTATATATTACAATTATTATTCACCAATAAAAATTAAGTTCTATTCAAATTTTTGTCTTTGTGTCTTCCAGTACTTTGGCGCTTCTCTCTAGCCACAACTATTAGATATTATTCATCCAGGACCGCAAGGTAATTGCATAGCCTTTCCTGTCATCTAACCAAGACTTAGTATGAATCCAATCCTAAGGTTAGGATTCCCCATTGTGTGTCTGTGCTGTGCCTCAGAACACAACAAAAATGGTGCTCACTACAGGGGCTGTAAGCCCCTTGGTTATCCTTTTGCATCCACATTTTCAGGTCCTTTGCCTCTGCCTATACAAGAGCCTTCTTCACCTGAAATTACCAGCCCTCCTATTGAAGAAGAAATCACAGACCTGCCTATTGTCCCTACTGTACTGAACCTTGGGAATGGCCCCTGCCTATTTGCTTACCCCATGGGTACCCCTGACTTAGAACAAGTCATGGTGGCAGCCCTTTGGATAGCCTGTGAAGGAGTTATTCCTTGCCTCCAGTTGCAGTTCAGTTGGGCTGAATTCTGCAAATTGATTGTGGCTCTGCAATTTACACAGTATCCCCTCTCAGCAACTGGCTCCACTGAGCACCTACTGTCATCCTTTGTGCAGCCTGTCTTAGCCCATCATCAAATGGTGTTGGGGCACCACATTCAAGAAATCTTGTCCCTACAAGCAGTGTCACTTATCACTGGGATCAGTTTGCTACCTATCAACAGTGGATCCACTCTCTGTTCTCCTTGGTATCAGACAATCAGCGCAACTCTGTCACCTCCCAGACCTGTTTGGTTAATTCCATTTAACAAATGTGCTAATCTATCCCCAAATATGTCAGGGAGCGTCTACATGAGTTTTGCCAGTTGGAACAGCCCTGGAGCGCCCAAGTCAATTCCACCCTGAACGCCTACCTCACTGACTTCAAATAACTTGTGCAACAGCTCAATGCATTTAGCACTTATTCCTTTGAGCAACTGCAGCAGGTAGCAGACCTTGCTACTAAAGTCCTTAATGAGCTCAGTGCAGAATTCAATAAAGAAAGAGCTGTCACTGCTGCTGCTATTGCCAAGCTCCAGACTCAAGTGAATGAATTATCTATGCCCAAGCCAGATGCTCTGCCCTCTCTCATCTGACAATTTGATGGATAGAGTAGAGACTATGGGATGCCATTTGAGAGCTCTTAGTGTCTCCTGTAGTCAAAGTTGCCCTACTGAAGCGCCTCAGCCTGATCCTCAGGTGCTTGCTCTGACAACCCAAGTTACTGAGCTACAGCAAGAGCTTGCTTCTCTACGCAAAATGGTGGCAACTGCTGCAGGTCCAGTTGGGGCTGTAGATGAAGATGGCTTCTTCCCTGGGTTGCCAGGAGCCCTTCAAATCCAATGTGCTAGGGAGTTGATTGCCCTAGCTAATAAGGTATATCATTTGAAGCGGGACTATACTGAGCTAGACAGAGACGTACAAGAGATGAGTGAATTGATTGATTCAGTAAATGACAGGTTTGCTCCTTGCCTCTCAGTGGGGCCATCCCTTACTTCTCAACTGGCTGAGCTCTCCTTGGTAGTGACATCCCAAGGCCAATGTCTAGATGTTACTGAATGACAGACCACTCTAGCTAATAATACAGGTGCCTGCGCTGCTGAGACCCTGACTACACTTGAGGAAAGTGTTTGACAGCTGTGGGCTAGACAGCCCCTCTCCAAATCTGAAGCATAATTCTCCCCACGCATAAATGTACTCAATAGCAACAATGGTGGTCCAACTCCTGAAGCACATTTCAAGCCTACCTTTAAGAAAGTCTCCAATCCCAAAAACTTGACTATTGCAGCTTTCCTAGCTATCTATGAGACTGCCATGAGACAAGCATCAGATGAGGTTAAGAAGGAATATATTCTGACCTGTCTACACCCAACCTGCCAGTAGGTAGTGGTGCCTAAGCTGCCCACCATTGAGACCTGGGAAGATATGAAGCAGCTTCTGATTGACAAATTTGGCGGCAACCTTAGTTTGGAAGTAAATAAGGACGCCTTCATGCACATTGCTTTCAAACCTAAGGAGACTAGCTGAATTCACAGACAGATTCTACATGGAGGGATAACAACTGATAATGAGCAGACAGTTGATGGCTCACAAAGCCTACATGGCTTGCACTCAAGACCTCAAGGTTAACCAGCTTCTGTGCCTCCATTTTAAAGTCCATAAAGCTATGCTTTCCTCCATAAAGAGCATAAAGACGCTGTTTCAGGATATGCACCTTACCCACTCTGGAGCAGTTGTTTGGGAGAATTGTGCCGCCTCTAACTCTGTTTTGTCTTCCTGTGACCCTCACATCCTTATCATGAACTCGCAAAATCCTCCTTGTTGTCAAGGTTGCCACAACTGTGGCCAGATAGGTCACCATTCTTGAGTCTGCACCAATCCTTGGGTTGAAGGAGCTGATCCCAAGGAGCAGATGGGAAAAGAACAGTCAACCTAGAGGAAGAGACGCTCTTGGTTGACAATTCTTACCTGTCTCTTTCAATCCCTCACTCCATAACCAACTCCAAGCCTGCTGATACTGAGGCTCCTCCTATCCTCCTGTTGTTTCACAATATCTCTGATGACTCTGACTTGGACAATTCTGATGTCAATGACCCTGACGCGTACATATATTCAGTTCTTGCTGTCCTCAAAACCATTGCAGTCCCCTACAAGTTACAATCAGGAAAGACTACAACAACTACTAATTCTTTGCCTGAGGCCAAAGAAGTTGTCTCTTGCCCATACCTCACTCAAGCAAAGAGATCTCCTGTGCTAGTAGAGTCATCCAAAGAAGCCGCTGAAGTTGCTGACACTGTGTTCAAGAATGTGTCAGTTTTGCTTCCTCTCCAAACTGTCTATAAAGAGTTTCATGGATTAAAATGCATGATTGAGAAGTGGTACAAAGAACTAGCAGAGGCACAAGAGATCCTGTCTGTCCTCCTACCCTTTGGTTGTACTACCACTTGTGTGGAAATATCCATATAAAAGGTGAAGATCAAGGCTGTCTTGGATACTGGCTTACCTGTTAATGTTGTCTCCTCAAAGCTTGTCAAGAAGCTCAAGCTTGCCCCCAACCTTAATTATCATCAGTTGTATGATACAGCTGGGCTATCAATGACTTGCGCCCTAGGAGCTTATTCTGCTCTCCCCATGCAGTTTGGCAAGCTTCTCCTAGCCGCGCCTGCAGTTGTCTTAGAGAATGAGAGCTACAATCTCTTAGTTGGTACCCAGTTCCTTAGGGAATATAATGAGATCATCAACTTGAAAGATGGTTACCTCTCTATTCTGGGGTACAAGGTCCCTCTGATCTTTTGAAGAGCCAGTTAAAGTCCCCAGGAAAGGCCTCAAGATGTGTACTTTAGAATATCCCACTGGTGTTTTTACTCTAAAATACTGTATCCACTCCTCCAACACAAAGTGTCTGCCTATGGCTTGCCCTGCGTCTGAGGGGATCACTCTCCTGGCAACTTCTGCTGTAACTATTTCCCCTGGCTCTCAAGCCATCTTGGACTCCCAAATATTGTATGAACTACCCAAACACACTTTTTTGGAGTTTTACTCTCCTCCCTCACTAAGTTGCAATGAACCTTAGCTCTGTCCTGGAATTCTAGATGTCTCCCATAAGGACCCTGTTCAATTTCTTGTAGCCAACCTAACTGCTCTCCCCATAAATATATCAAGAGGGCAGGTTGTTGGTTATGGCAGATTACTGAATGCTCCTGATGACTTGTCCCTTCATCCCTTTGGTACGTTTCAGGATTTTAATCTACCGGAAGACGAGCCCTAAGTCCTATCTTTTTTTACTGTGCAAGACTTCCTGCAACTATCCCTGGTTCAGCAAAAGGAGGTTCTTGATTTGCTAGATCAATTTTCAGACATATTTGCCAAGACAGTACCAACTATGGCCTAGCCAAAGGTGTTATCCATCAGATTAATACTGGAGACACTCCCCCCTGCCGTGCTAAACCATATTGCCACAGTTGTGTGGAAAACGCTCAGGTGTCTAAAGAGCTCAAACAACTGTTAGATGCTAGTCTACTAGCCCCTTCCCAAAGTCCTTGGGCTTCACCCTTACTAATCCTAAAGAAGAAGGATGAGGGCCATTGTATTGTGATGGACTATCAACAATTGAACTCTTTAACCAAGAAGGACTCTTACCCCTTGTTGTGTATTGATGATGCTCTCTGCCATCTTGGAGGCTCTAAGTTCTTCTCTGCTATTTATCTGGCATTGGGATACTGGCAAGTTGACCTTTTGCCCAAGAACCGCCAAAAGGCCGTGCTCATTACATCTGAAGGGCTGTTTGAGCCTACCCACATGCTGCAGGGACTCTGCAATGCCCTGGCTACCTTCCAAAGGGCCATGGATTCCATCCTCTGTGACTTGAAACTGTCATATGTCCTAGTATACTTAGATGATATAACGGCTTTCAGCGCTACCTTCACCAATCACCTGGCTCATCTCAAAGAAGTGTTCATAAAGACTTGAGAAGCTGGCCTCAAGCTAAAACCATCTAAGTGCGCTTTTTTCAAAGAGTGTCTTGAATTCTTAGGCCATGAAGTAACCCAGACAGGGATTCTCCCAATGACCAAGAAGGTTGAAGCCATCACAAAATTCTTCCACCCATCAACCTGCAAGAAGTACAAGTCTTTATGGGCATGATGGGCTACTACAGGCAGTTCATCCCCAACTTTGCCAATACTAGTGAACCTCTAGTACAGCTGTTACGTAATGTCCCTTTTGAATGGACTGCTAGCCAGCAGCAAGCCTTTGAGACCCTTAAACAGAAACTCAAGGAGGCTCCCATTTTAGTGTATCCTGACTATGATAAGGAATTCATCCTATACACTGATGCTAGCAACCTTGCTATTGGGGCCATCTTGGCCCAACTAGACAATGAAGGTGTGGATCATCCTGTGGCTTATACTTCTTGTGTTCTAAACAAACATGATAAGAATTACAGTGTTACAGAGAAAGAATGCCTTTCTGTGTTGCATGCAGTTAAACAGTTTTTCCACTATGTGTATGGTACCCATTTTACTGTTGTCATTGATCACGCTTTGCTTAAGTGGTTACAACTGCTTAATGAGCCAGAAGGACAACTAGCTAGATGGGCCCTCCACTTGCAAGTTTATGATTTCATTATGCTCCATTGCCATGGGATTCAACATCAGAATGCTGATGGCTTATCCAGAATGCCCATCCTTGCTCTATATCCTGCTGAGGCTGATCAACTGTATGAACTAATTGGATATCCTTCTTCTTGGGAAAGTGAGAAAGAAGAAGTCCAATTAGCCTTGTTCAAACTCTCTGAAGATACGCTCATTTGCGACAATCAGCTCTTCAAGAAAGTACAAGATCAATACCTGCCTTATGTACGACCTAGTCTTTGCCTTTTGTTGGTGCTGCAAGCTCATAAAGAGACCAAGCATGGGGGCATTGCCAAGACCTTTGACTGGCTCCAGAAAAATTACTTCTGGTAAAACCTTTTCCTGCTGATTCCAGATGTCATAGCTAGTTGCCACAACTGCCAGCTCCAGAGACCGCAAGCTGCTTCCCACAAGTTCAAATTAGTCCCCCTCAAAATGCCTTTCACACTGTCAGCATTGACGCTATAGGTCCTCTCCCCCGCTCCTGCTCTGGTTGCTGCTTTATCCTAATTGCTGTTGATCACTTCAGCAAGTGGGTAGAAGCTCGCCCTACTAAGTACATCACTGCTAAGACAACTTCTGCCTTCCTGTTGCAGGATGTTTTCTATCACCATGGCTGCCCTCAAGTGTTGCTATCCAACAATGGGACTAATTTCAACGCTAAGTTGGTAACCTCTGTTGTTGAGGCCTTGGGGTCTCACTATTCCTTCTCTGCCCTCTACAACCCTTCCACCAATGGGGCAGTTGAGCATGCAAACTCAACACTGGTCTCTATCATGAGGAAGTTCACCTACTCTGACACTGCAAATTGGGATCTATACTTATCTTCTGCTCTCTTTGTGTATTGCCTTAGCAAACATTGTGTCACTGAGTATTCCCCTTTTGCTATGCTGTATGAACGTGAGGCTACCACTCTGTTGCTCTTGGGTGCCCCTCTACTCCCCTCTGATAAGGCCATGAATACTGACAACCATATCAAAGATCTAGTCAACTGCATAATTGATATACAGGCCTCTGCTTACACCTCTGCATATAAGACTAAGATGCTTGAGCTCTCCCCCAATAATTCTGGATGCTCCCCTTTGCCTGAGTTCAACGTCAGGGACCACGTTCTTTACTATCAGCATAGATTGGGAAGACGTGCTCATAAACTGGACATGTTGTGGATTGGCCTTCTAGAAGTGACCTTCAAGCAAGGGTCCAAGTACACTTTTAAACTCCTCTCTAGTGGTTGTCTGTTTGCCTGGGTACACTCCAAGTTCCTCTGCAAGTATCACCCCCCTAAGGCCAATCTAGAGGGGGGCAATGTCATGAATGCTGCCATTTGCCATATTTTGATTTTGCCTTCAGTGGGCTATTTTGAGGACAAATCTCTCTCTTTTGCTTTTGCCTCTCAAAATGAGTATATATCCAGATTGGGAAATACAATTGTTTGGTTTCCTGACTCTGCAGCAACTCACTCACCCCACTCATGCTTGTGGTGAGTGATCCTGCCGTCCTGGTATTGTTTTGTGGTATTGAAAACCACTATATATTACAATTCTTATTCACCAATAAAAATTAAGTTCTATTCAAATTTTTGTCTTTGTGTCTTCCAGTACTTTGGCGCCTCTCTCTAGCCACAACTAGTAGAGATTATTCATCCAGGGCCACAAGGTAATTGCATAGCCTTCCCTGTCATCTAACCAAGACTTAGTACAAATCCAATCCTAAGGTTAGGATTCCCTGTTGTGTGTCTGTGCTGCGCCTCAGAACATGACAGCTACCATTGAATAGGTCTGGGAACAGACAGCTGCACAATGTGCTACACCATCCTTGGACCCCTTCTTGACCCACCCATGCCTAGAACTGAGTGAGGAGGAAAACAGTGATTTTTTAATGTAAAAGAACTGGAAATTACTGATCTTCTTAAGAGCCACATAGGTCTTGGCATAAATGTGTCAATTCTCAATTGTATTGCCGCTATTTCTGTTTTAGCAAAACTCCCAGTACTTTCCAGGAGAAGCCCAAATCAACCATTGCTTTGTAAAGAAGAGTTTTGGAGACAGAAAGCCTGAACTCTGTGACCAACATTGATTGGACAGCAAGCGTGTCCAGGTGGCAATCCTTGGTTACCCACTGCTTGATTGCTTCAATATGCACAGGCTGCAATAGTTTTGGCTGCCGCTTAGCCTCTGTGGATTTGGCAATTTGCCTGGTATTGACATACTTTTTGTTGATATTGCCAATATATATGGCTGTGACACCAAATTGGGATGCAATATCCCAAACTGCCATTCTCTTGTTCAAGCAGTTGAGGAGAGCTTCACGCTCACTATCTGTCAACCAACGCCAGCCCTTGGCAGGTACCGCAGCATCCTGGCTAGCAGGCTCAACTCAGGGGATGGGGGCCTTTGTGTAGAAGGTAGGATCACGCTTGCTTGCAGTGGTGCTGTCAATGGTTGAATAGATCACAGGTGCAGATGTATCAACAGTGGTGGCCAATGGCTCATAGGAGGTATTAAAAATGCGGGGGCAGAAAGTGGCAACTCTTGGATCCAGAGTGCGGGGCCGGGTGACAACTGGGTACACAGTGGAGGTGTAAGTAACCTCAGTGTTCCTGGGGACCCTGGTTTAGGAGACTTTGGTGGTAGGCCTTGAGAGCGGCTTCTGTATGGGATTCAGGATACTGTTCCTGGCTTAAGATGCAGGAGGTGGTTGGCTGGCGCTGACGCCTTGGGAGGCCTGTGTCAGCATTACTCCCCTCAAGTTGGGTCCTGGGTCTATTCTTGGACCTTCTGGGACAGCCTTGTGGACAGGCTGCCCTGCGGGCTGGTGCAGGAGCTGGTTAGGAATACAATTGTTGGTCCATAAAAATAAAATAAAAATGTATTTTAGATTAAATATGTATTTATTTGGATTTTTGGTTTAGTTGTGGGTAGTTAATTTTCTCTTGATTTAGCCTTGAATAGTAACAGAATTTCTATATTTGTGATTTGAAGTGTATAATATTGTATATTTTCTGAGTTTGGATAATCATAGAGTTTAATCACTTTTTATGTCTAAACATGGTTATTTAGATTGAATTTTTAGTTTAATTTTAGTTGTGGTGGAGCTTCTTGATTTGGGTTGGTGTTTCCTAGTATTTTTACTGTACATTAAATTTGGATTCCAGTTCCTGCAATTAATATTTGAGTTTACTAGTGGCATTCAAAAGTGATTTGAATTTGGTTCATGGATTTGACAATCCCACAATTCCAAAAAACATAGTAAACTTAATGAAAAAGGTTGATGTATTTGAACGCTTCAAATCTGATTACAGTTAATTCATTTTGTTCATTAGAAATATGCAGTTTGACTTGAAATTTGCAAAGTGTCTATGAGCTCCCGCATTTTTAAAAATTCAAATAAAAATGCAAAAAAATCAATTTAATTAAAAAAGGTCATCCTGCAAAAGTGATTTGAAATTTGGACCAAGGATTTGACAATCCCACATTTTTACGTTTAGGTTCTGAATTTACAGTATGTGTGTTATGTTTCTTGATTTGGTCAATCTGGCCCTGTTATTGGTAGTTTTGAAGCCTTTATATTGTTCCTTTTAATTTTCCACACTTTCTACACCCAAAATTAAACTTGTAATATCCATGTACAGTATTTGATTCATATTAGACTTAATAATTTGAATGTCTCAGCACTACAATATAAATTGTAATGATTTTTTAGTTGGAATTTAGGTGCACTGTGTTTGATTTACTATTCCCTTATTTCCCTGTGTGAGTTTTGCATCATAGTGCACAACATTTATGCACTTTGATCAAAACATAGTAAAAATAATAGTACTCTAGGTATGTGTGAGGTAATTAAATTGTATCTATAGAGCTTGATGTTACTGTGTTCTCTGGTGAGTTGTGTAATTGATATACATGTCATGTATTTGATTTTTTTGCTAATTAACCCCTATTTATATGTTAATATACATTGAATTATGTGTTAATTGTTTAATTTTATTAAATGCACAATTTTGTTTGCTCTGGGCTAACTTTGGGTTATCTATATAAGTAGCTCTGAAAATTAAAGTAAAATATGTGGCAAGAGAACCCCCTAAATTTATACGCTAAATGATTTCTTTTAAAATGTTACATTAAAAATCTCTAAAATCATACAGAAAAACATATGCAGGAAATAAGTCTTATTTATTTTTTTAGAAAGAATGTGGTATGGAAACATGATGGAAACAAGTTGATATAAAAACTAAGACTGAAACCAGGCCTGGAGCATCTATTCTCTCCACTTTAATCACAGAGTACTTAAAGGTTGTTCAATCAAACAGCTTATATAAAAATATGTATTGAAGTGTATGCTAGGCAAGGTTTTTCAAGGGTGTAAAAATCTGGAGCTGGTTAATTGCATCTACCCTGTTTTTTGAGGCTTCCATAATTTCACTTAGTGACCAAAATGGTTTTACAACTGCAGGACAGTTTTGAAATACTTTCTACTGGCTAACCTTCAGTATATATTGTACCAATCTATGTCCTGGGAATTTTGAGTTTAGAAGCTTAATATGGTAAATAATTACTCTAAAAGATCCAAAAAAATTAGGACCAAACCCCTGTATTTGCTATCACTTACCAATTGACAGGCAAGTTTCTTAGGTCAAAAGCGCAGAAATTGAAAATGAGACCCCAAAAAGTGCAAAAATTGAAAATATCAAAGTTTGAAGTGCAAAAATCAATTTTTTGGAAGGTAAATTTAAAGCAAAAACCATAGAATTTTCAATACAAAATTATAACCTTTAAAATTTCAACTAGACTAAGAAACCCCAAGTAGTTTATTTCTGCAATAAAAACCATGCTAGATGCCAGGGATCCATCCTGTAGTAGTTTCCTGAGAACTTGTGAGCAGACAGCCCACAGGCTAGAAGGAAGGGCCCACCACAGGATGGGGGCTAACTTTATAATATAGGATAGTGATTTCTCAA